>OZ023313.1:10346458-10598958 GCA_964007375.1 Ophion obscuratus
AGTGAGTGAGTGAGTGAGTGAGTGAGTGAGTGAGTGAGTGAGTGAGTGAGTGAGTGAGTGAGTGAGTGAGTGAGTGAGTGAGTGAGTGAGTGAGTGAGTGAGTGAGTGAGTGAGTGAGTGAGTGAGTGAGTGAGTGAGTGAGTGAGTGAGTGAGTGAGTGAGTGAGTGAGTGAGTGAGTGAGTGAGTGAGTGAGTGAGTGAGTGAGTGAGTGAGTGAGTGAGTGAGTGAGTGAGTGAGTGAGTGAGTGAGTGAGTGAGTGAGTGAGTGAGTGAGTGAGTGAGTGAGTGAGTGAGTGAGTGAGTGAGTGAGTGAGTGAGTGAGTGAGTGAGTGAGTGAGTGAGTGAGTGAGTGAGTGAGTGAGTGAGTGAGTGAGTGAGTGAGTGAGTGAGTGAGTGAGTGAGTGAGTGAGTGAGTGAGTGAGTGAGTGAGTGAGTGAGTGAGTGAGTGAGTGAGTGAGTGAGTGAGTGAGTGAGTGAGTGAGTGAGTGAGTGAGTGAGTGAGTGAGTGAGTGAGTGAGTGAGTGAGTGAGTGAGTGAGTGAGTGAGTGAGTGAGTGAGTGAGTGAGTGAGTGAGTGAGTGAGTGAGTGAGTGAGTGAGTGAGTGAGTGAGTGAGTGAGTGAGTGAGTGAGTGAGTGAGTGAGTGAGTGAGTGAGTGAGTGAGTGAGAAGCGAAGGCCAGGCGCGGTACGTTTATGAAGCATGTTACAGAAACAACCCAGCCGGAGACAAGCATCGGTGAAATCGATCATCTTCCGAGTCCTGCGGTTGAAGCACCGCCCGTCTGGGACCTTGTGAGAGACAGACGAGCTAGACGCAAACGGCAATCCGGTCTTGGCTCTACCGTGGGCGGTGGCGGTACTTGGGTCAATTACGTAGATGCTATGCAGGCATTCGATGTATGTTGTTCTTCTTCTCTTCGCCAAGCCTCTTCGCCAAGTATCACAACGATAGCCCTCATTTTCTTTTTGTATACTCGAAGGACTTTGGCGTGATAGTCATGAGTGATCTAATCGTCGAGTCGAGACCTTGTCCGCAGCATCCATGGATGACCAGTCGTGAGAGTATCGACTTCCGGATGATGCGTCTTGGAATGGACGAACCCGGTGAGTATACGATGTCACTTTTTCTCGTTCTCGCAGGTCAAGCTTCTTCGCCTTCAATATCATGTCTTTCACAACGTATTTGTACGATCGCTTGAAATAATTTGTGGCGGTACATTAGGGTGGCATCACAAAACTCTAATTACCAGTGCGATATTTCTGGCATATCATTGATATATATGAGGCATTCCACGCCATTCCACCTAGCCTGTGATCCCGACCATTTTTTATTTTCCTGATTTTTTTTTTGTAAAATTGTACCCAATGAAAGGAGGAGGAGGACACCAAGTTTTAGATTTTTATCTCTGCTCTTTTAGGAGCTAGAATTTTCTAAAAACATGTCCGTTTCGGAAGTTTTGGAAACGATTATACTTTGATAACGATTCAACTAATAGAGATATCGACAAATCTCGATACGTATATTTTTTTCATTTTGAAGCATACTTTCGTTAAAAAATATGAAACAATTAGCAATGATCAATGTCAACGTTTTTTTGCTATTGAAGTGATTTTTTAAATGATTGCCTATTTTTATTCATTTTCAAAAAACTCTCTAAAATAGAGTGACCCATTTTATTATTTTTAAGACTAGTCTCATCGTGGGCCCATTTTTCCTTCTATTTTTTTTCGAATGAGTCATATTTTTTTGAGAAGATTTTTATCATTTTAATTTCCAATATTGGTCTTAATGATTTTGTGATTTCCAATTCGGCTTCGGCAGGTCTGAAACGGTTAATTTTTTATTTGTGCTTAGTTTACCGAAATAAATTATGTTTTATTCACACTAATTATTTTCGCTAACTTCAGCACAAATAAAATATAAACCGTTTTAGGCTTGTCGAAGCCGAATTGGAAATCACAAAATCATTAATAGCATTAATGGCGATTAAAATGATAAGAATCTTCTCACAAAAATCTGATTAATCAGAAACAATAGAAGGAAAAATGGGCCCACGATGAGTTCCGTTGGCTGCCATTTCAAAATAACATGCAATGGCTCGTTCGCAGACAGAATATGGATGGCTGCAAAGTCGATGCCCCAGGCGTTTCCGTTGCTAAACGGCCACGAGATGGGCTACGTCGATCATTTGACCGACCACGCGAGTGCCACACTCAGATCGTATTTCCCGGAAACGTGGCTTTGGGAATTGGTGCCGACAGGGTTGGTAACGCGGCTCGCCTGAAAGCATCAAACGAAACGCGAGGGTAACTTTCTTTCTCATTTTGTTTGGTAGGAAGGACGGTCGTGTGACGATAAAGCGTAGTCTTCCGCACACGATAACCGAATGGATCGGTCACACGGTGTGCATTTCGCCGAATTACGGTCTCGGCATAGCACCGCCAGCCAAGATAACGGCCTTTCAGCCTTTCTTCCTCGATTATACACTGCCTTACAGCGTGAAACGGGGCGAAACGTTGCGAATGAAGGTATCACTCTTCAATTACATGGAGCACAGTCTTCCGGTGAAAATCACGCTGTTCGACACCGCCGGCTTTGAGCTCCATCTGGCTCAAAGATCCGCTTCTTATTGCGTCGCTGCCAAGTCCAGCGTTGTTCACGAGTATCCTTTGCGAGCTCGGTCGATCGGCGAGATAAACGTTACGGTCAGCGCAGCTGTTGATTCGGAGTACGAGAAGCCATGCGGCCCGGAAGTTCTTCTCAACACACGGTGGGTACTGCACTCTCTTTGAAATATATCAGGCGTATGTATTAGGACGTTGAATAAGTTCTCGCTGTTCTCCAACAGAGGGCGTTACTGCGTGCGTTTAGTTTAAGATGGTAACGCCTATGTAAAGAAGTACTATAAGCAAGCTTGAAATTCAGTGTATGTCATTTCGCCGAAGCGTAAACAACTTTTTTTTATAGTGTCAAACATGTCAAAATTCGTGCCAAAAAAGAGTATTTGTGCGGAATTTTATTGCACTACTTTATTTTAAAAACAAATCTGCAGCTGCATACAGAATTCCGGTTGAGATTTATTGCGACCATGCTCTGTCGGGAACAACATGCAGAGATTGGTTTAGACGCTTCAAAAATAATGATTTTGATGTGTTTAATTGGAGGCATTACTTCATGAAGACTTATGTCAGACGCTAGCTGAACTTGCACAATCATTAGATGATCACACAACAGTTTTGAAACGCTTGAAAGCATTAGGAATGAATTTTTTTAATGAAGCATTAATTTTCACGGAAAAACAGTAAGAACTTATTCAACATCCCAATACGTGTAGGTGGATTATTTTTTATCATTGATTATCATGAGTCATTGACGAGGGAATTACGTGAATACGTCGACGAAATGGAAAGTGTTTTTCTTCTTTTTCCGATGCAGTGACAGTATCGTGAAACCCATCCTCGTGCAACCAGAGGGCTTCCCAATTGAGACCACCGAGTCCGCGTTCATCTGTCCGAAGGACTTCAGCGATGACTCCTCGATAGGATGGAATCTCGACCTGCCGAAGGAGTCGTTGGTGCCCGACAGCGCGCGAGGCTACGTTTCACTCGTGGGTGACCTGTTGGGTCCGGCACTCGAGAATCTCGACAACCTCGTGCGTCTTCCCTTTGGCTGTGGAGAGCAAAATCTTATTCTCTTCACCCCCAACATACATGTTATCGGCTATCTCGAGGCGACCCGTCGCAACAATCCTGATCTACGGAGAAAAGCCATACGCAGCGTCGAGAAGGGTACGGATTATAGCGTAACACGAAAAAAATACACTTTTACCTCGAAGGCAAAGATCGGCAGTGATGAAATTTTCGGAGGATGTCAATAATTTTTCGAAAATTCATATTTTGGATATTAACAACTTTCTGATAGTTGATAGTTTTATCTCAGTTTTTTTATTCGAAGGTAAATTGATAATTTTCCAAACTCATGGTCATTACGCATTATTGACTCAAAAATTCCCTGACTTTTCAAGGTTGTTCGCACAGGTTTTGCATATATTCCAGAGAGATTGGGGTCAAATAAAGAAGATAATTTTTATCGTGATCAAGTGTAAAAAAATTTGAAACATGAAACAGAAAAAAATTGAAAATAGAAAAAGAATTTAACTATAACGTAAAAAAATACATCAAAAGCAAATACAGAACATGTTCTTTATTATAAACAGACATTTTTATGTCGGTGCCAATAAATAAAAGATAAATATAAATAATTATCTACAATAATAATTGTGTAGTTGTGTATTGACAAATCGAATGCAAATGTATAGAGCTTTAGAGTACATTAGTTTTTAGTTTTTGAAAGTTTCAATTTTTGGCACTGACATAACTTTTTTAATATTATGAAGAATAATGTAAATATTAAAAATATTTATTTTTATACGTTTCATTTTTCGTAATTCTTGCAAAAAGTAAATTCTGGACAAATTCTAAAGAATTTTCCAAATTTCCTGATTTTTCCCTGATTATTCGAGGAGGAAACAAATTTCCTGAGTTTTTCCGGTTTTTCATAATATGCGTAACAGCTATGAAATTACTTAATCAGTTACCCGTGGAGAATACTTAATGAAGAAAAATCGATTGCCGATTATGAGAAAAATTACATTTGAGGAAATGATATTATCCCGAATAATGAATAAACGGCGATGAACGGATAATTCAATATAATTAAATAACGTTACTTGGATAATTATTAATAATGGGACGAAAGATATTTCCCATTACCGGAAAAATTGATAATAGATGAAAAATATATTTTCGATTATCCGAATAATTCATAGAAAATGTTCATTTCAATTAACGAAATAACAGAAAGAGACACAGCAAAAGACATACAGTGCAAATCACTCAGCTAGATATAATCAATTTGGACAGTTGAAAAAATATTTTCCATCCATTACTTGAATGAATAAAAGAACACTTCACATAAATTATTTCGTAATAGAAATACCAGTTGCCATAACTTATTTGGATAATTAAAAATATATTTATACGTATTACGAATTCTTCCGGCAATTTGAAGCACATTTCTGATCGATTACGAATTATTCGGGCAATTGGACAAATCTTTAGATCAATTAGTCATTAATCGCTTGATTGATGATACAATTTCTGATCCATGACCTCTTGTTTGGGTAATTGGAAATATTTTTCAATCATTATTCATTTTTTGGGTACTCGAAAATACATTTCTGATGAGTCACTTATTATTTGGGCAAATGAAAATATTTTCCGAACAATGATAAATAATTTCGATAATCAGAAATCTTATACGCGAAGAAAAATACGGCCTCAAATTTCAACACTGGTTGCAGAATTCTAATATTCAGTGCTAGAAAAGTATAGCAGTTTACTGCCAGTTCGGAATTCTAACACTTGTTGTTATAGAAGTGTAAAAATGATTCTCACGCCGTATAGTAAAAATGATGTGTGCATATTACATTTGAAACTATTCTTGCATAGGCGCGAGTCCTATATGCTGTATGGTAAAAATAATGCGTGCGTTTTATATTTGAAACTATTCTCGCATAGGCGCGAGTTATATTTTCATATGGATTTTACTATACGTATAGCATGAATCTTCGTATATGTATAGATTTCACTATACGCATAGCATAAATTTTCAGCCTATAACGAAAAATATTACGAAGTTATTAGTAAAATGTGACTCTTTATACCGTACTTTTTGTAGAATACTGGAAACTAATTGTTCCGATCACGTGGGCAAAATAATTTGTTGATACTACAAAAAATCACAATATGCCGAATAAAATGTATTATTTGTATCAGTTTACGTGCTATATCGTAGGTTAAAATTTAAATTTCTTCATTATTACTATGCCATAATTACAATTGTTATCTTTCATTCAATACTTTTTGATATTTAATGATATTTTTTTTAGAAGCATAGCATTAATTGTAAACTTCGAGGCCCCTGTTTTCTCCGTGTACGAACTACTTACTATTTGGAGAATTGAAAATATCTTTATACCAATATTGTATAAAGCCCATTATACAATATTGTACTCGAATATTATACATCACTTTAAACATTATTTGATTAATTGAAACTTCAATTCCGATCAATTTCTGTTTAAATTGTTTTAATTGTTTAATTGTTTAATTGTTTAAATCTTTTTGAAAATCTAAAACTGCAAATGAGACAAATTGAGATAAACGTTGATCTATTTGATGTTTCAACCTCTTCATTCATCCATAAGACTTTAGAAGAAACCGTATTTTCGTACTCGCGACGCACTTTCACGATTTTCATCGAGTGCCAAGAGTTCGATCGATTGATCATCTCGGGCTGTATCACTAAAAATATACTTGTACGACAATGAAAGCGTCAAGTATACCAGATAAGCAAAGAAACACCGAAAAAAAAAACTAATTTCGCAAAGTTCACGACACGAATGGACTAGCATCGACCGGATATGCGATTGAATAACAACTTCTCATATCACTATCAACTATTTCAAGCGACATCTCAATTTTCGCATTTTGACGTTTGCCTCATAAGATGAAAGAAGTTCGCCGCCCAAGGTATCTTCAAGTAAAATACTTTTCGAGAACGTCGCAATAATATTGCCTACCCGATGCTTTCGCACAGGTTATCAGCGGGAGTTGAACTACCGACATCCGGATGGCTCGTACTCTGCCTTCGGTCCACACAGTTCCGAGAACGGTGGTTCGATGTGGCTCACGGCCTTCGTTGTAAAGTCCTTCGCCCAAGCTCGAACGTTGATACACGTTGACGAGCGTGACTTGAAACTGTCGGTCAAGTGGATAGTGAAGAAACAACTGGAGAACGGTTGCTTTCCTCTGATAGGAAGAATCTTCCACAAAGACATGAAGGTAACGTGAGGATCTCAGGCTCTCGTCGTGTCAGTCTCAAATGTCTCATGTGCAATACCGAGGCTCATTATCCGTTCACGTAGGGTGGTCTTCAAGAGGATCAGGAGACTTATCCGTCGGCATTGACCGCTTACGTACTGATATCACTCCTGGAATCTGGAGTTCCCCTCGCTCCGTCCCTCATCAGCAATGCTTTGTACTGTTTGGAGAAGGGCATGGCGGCGAGCGACAGAGACGGAAATCCTTACACGGCAACGCTATCCACGTATGCGCTCGCCCTCCTGGAACATCCAAATGCAAATGCCAGCATGAAATCGCTGCTTTCGCGGTCGACCCGTCTCCACGTGAGTTTTTTTGGTCGTTGTGAGATCAACTTTTGGCACATTGCAAATGCTAATTAAGTTAATATAGCCAATTAAGGACATCTACCTAGAGACCCGAAAGAATGGCCAAATTCCGATTTTTTCGCTGCGAACCGGTCGGTGAAAAAGAAAGGATTTTTTTTAACACAAAGGTATAGGGGACCTTCCACGCCATTTCACGTAGCCTGTGACCCCGACCTTTTTGGTATTCCTGATTTTTTTTGGTAAAATTGTATCCCATGAAAGGAACATCAACACTAAATTTTGTAGATTTTTAGCCTTTCTCTTTTGGGGGATATAATGTTCAAAAAATATCTACTTCGGAGGTTTTGGAAACGTTTAAACGCTGATAACTCCTGAACTAATTGAGATCTCGACAAATGTCACTATATATCTTTTTTTCATTTTGAACCATAAATAACGTTAAAAAATATGAAAAAATGATCAATTATCAATGTCAACGTTTTGTTTATTGTTTAGCGAAAAAAATTATTTTGAACAAAAAATCATGTTTTTTTTTGTTAAATTCTGCACAATTAAAAAATAAATCGTTTCAGGCCTGTCAAAGCCGAATTGGACATCACAAAATCTTTAAGGGGGGATTGTCTTTTTTTTTCGCAAAATTTACCGCTTTTTGGGAATTTTTTTGTGAAGAAAGTATACAACGGAAAAATTGTGAAACTTGGCATATAGTTTTATTGATCTGTTTACTACATACAAAAAAATTTTTAAACAATTTCATCAAAAAATCCGCCTCCCACCCCCCTCGACGCGCGATGGTCCTTTTTTGATGGTGTGCACGATTACAGCCTTCACGTTCATCCTGCAACAAAAACCCAAAAAGCATTTTACTTTAGACACATATAGCTATCGTTCGATGAAGGGGAAAAAAAAAATTGACGATTTGGTGACGTTTTGAACTTGAAGTATCGATTTTTCGAAAAAAATTGATCGGTTTTTTGTTATAAATAAAAAACTATTAAACGTATTGCTTTTTTGCTTCATCAAACGATAAAAGGATGTCAGCTGAGCATTCTGTCCAAATTTGAAGGCAATCGGTTGAATAGTTTTTGAGAAATCGTGCACACCATCAAAAAAGGACCATCGCGCGTCGAGGGGGGTGGGAGGCGGATTTTTTGATGAAATTGTTTAAAAAATTTTTTGTATGTAGTAAACAGATCAATAAAACTATATGCCAAGTTTCACAAGTTTTCCGTTGTATACTTTCTTCACAAAAAAATTCCCAAAAAGCGGTAAATTTTGCGAAAAAAAAAGACAATCCGCCCTTAATAGCATTATTGGAAATAAAAATGATACGAGTCTTCTCAAAAAATATTATTAATTCGAAAAAATAGAAGAAAAAATGGGCCCACGAAAAGACTAATTTAAAAAATCATAGTATAGGTCACTCTATTTTAGAGAATTTTTTGAAAATAAAGGCAATTATCTTTAAAAAAATAGTTTTCACTGTAGAAGTAAAAAAAAAAACGTTTCAGCGTTTAAACGTTTAAAAAACTTCTAACAACAACAAAAAATCAGGAAAACCAAAAATGGTCGTGGTTACAGCTAGGTGAAATGGCGTGGAATGTCCCATAGAGTGCCTTGAAAAAAAAACACACACACAGAAAAACAACAAAAACATGGCCGCCGGCAGATGATGAAATTTTTTTCCACGACGTTTGGCGGTGGTCACTCCAGATTAAACGGTCCATTTGAATTCTAAAAACCAAACGGGTTATTCGAGTTACCAATAAATACGAGTCGTTGACGATCGTCGATTTTATAAATCTTTTTTTTTAACGACGCGGCGACGAATTGAAACTCGAGCATACAAAATCTATGAAAAAAAAGTCGCCATTTTTACGTAACCATTGAAAAATTTTAATCGATTTAAAAAAAGTGAGATCGACAACGACCTTTGAATGTTTCTCATCGTATCTCCTGTAAATTTGAAAACAATCCATGAAGTCGTTCTCGAGATATATCATGTCCGCCGACGTTGAATTCAGTGTTTCGAGAAAAACGCGTTTAAAGTTTAAAGTATGCTGCTGCTGGTGCTCGCCCGGCCGACTGTTAGAAGCTGTAGTTCATTCAATTTTAGGAATATTTCAATGATATTTTCAGGGCATATAGCTAAAAGGTGATACTATCGAATAAAAATATTTTTGGAAAATGCATTTGTGACCCACCTAGATGTAGTTCGTTAAGGGGAGACATACACCTAGGAGCCGGAAAAAAGGTCATTTTTGTGAATTTTTTCAAGGAAAACTATTTGAAATTTCGGATTGGGGTTTTAATTATCTAAAAGTATATACATTCAAAAATATGTTTAATTGTCTTTATTTAAAAATATCAAAAATATACAAGGATATTGCATGATCCTTGGAGCGCCGTAAAAAAATCTGCGTATACGGTACCCACTGGCGTTTGTTCAAAAATCATCTGAAAAAAAAAACCAAAAAGATAATTAAATTAGATACTATAATCTAGTACTTGTCATAGCCGATTTTGAGAATATCGATTTATGACAAAATGGCGGACGTTTGAACATAAATAGTGATTTTTGGGCCAAAAATTAGTTATTATTTTGCCTATAAAACAAAAACTAAGTAACGGGAAAAAAATCTTATGACAAGTACTAGATAATGGTGTATAGAATAACCACAAAAAACTTCAAGGTAATCGATTCATTGGTTTTCGAGAAATTTTGGGTACCGATTTGAAAAACGTGGTTTTGAGAAAAACGCGTTTGAAAATGTGGGAATGAATAAATCATGAAATTTGTCAACTTACATGAAATCATCGATACCAGGCCCATAGTGTAGGTCTTCTACGGTCGACGGAATGTTCATAGCTTCTAAATCCTCGACCTCGACCATCTCGGTGTATATCTCTTTTTAAGGAGAATAGCGAGCGATTATTGGCACGATGAGGTACCATATGTAAGAGTGGAAATAACGTTTCCGCGTTTTCCACTTCCTCATAGAGTAAAGTTTATTTCAGTGATGATGAATGACACAGCAGCTCCCAAAAACTCTGTTTATCATCGATAATGCTATTTTGTACAATTGGCACCGTAGGATCTAATCTGGTGGGAGGACACGAGGAAGCCATCAAAGGGTTTGAGCATAGAGATGACAGCTTACGCTGTACTCTCCCTCCTGAAACTGGGCGGCGAAGCGAATATGGCGTTGGCTCTAAAAGCCGTACGATGGATGGCGAAACAGAGGAACGCCGAGGGCGGCTTTACTTCGACCCAAGACACCGTTTTGGGCCTCGAGGCACTTACGAAATATGCCATTGCCATGTCGACCAACACGACCGATCTGTGGATACTCGTTACTACCGGCGTCGTCGACCAGGTATTCCGTATGAACGAGGAAAACCGGATGGTATTGGCTCAGGTTCGACTACCCGTTTTACCAACTTCGATTGAAATATTCGCCGAGGGTGAGGGATGTGTACTCGTCCAGGTGAGTGTTTTGAGCATATAAATTCCCAAGATCGAGTGAGATCATGATGATTCTCTCTCATACGTGAAATAACGAAAAAATGCCAACAGGCGAATCTGAAATACAACGTGGCGAACGCCACGGGTTCGGAGGCTTTCGACCTAACGTTGAACGCCGAGCCTGTGATTTCCGGTGGTGAGTGCTCGATGCAAAAACTTAGCATCTGTTCCCGCTACAAAATGGCCGACGAAGAGACCAACATGGCACTTTTGGAGATCGGCATGGTCAGCGGTTACGTTCCTGACAAGCCGAGCTTGCACGCACTTCTAGAAGAACCCAACACGAGTGAGTAACGCGTATAGTATGTGCGTTCGTCAGAGATCGCGGCCCGTCTGTAACAAATGACGTTGAATGTTTGATATGTGTCTCCATAATAAATCCGGTAAGATCTCTTTACAATCCGTCGTTTGTATTTCGACACAGAGGTGAAGCGATTCGAGGAGGAACGCGGCACCGTCGTCGTGTACTTCGACAAGTTAACCAGCGAGAGAACCTGCATATCTTTTCTCGTACTGAGGGAAAATATAATCGATCAGCCGCGGCCGGCGAATGTCAAGCTCTACGACTATTACCAACAGGAGCTTGTCGTTACGCAGGTGAACATGAGAAATTGTTTTATTAGCATGGAAAAGTATCAACATTTCCAATACTGCAGATAGCATTTTTGTATTTAAGGGGCTACATCATTAGCTAGAAAAAACGCATTTTTTAACCTAAAGCCTTTAAAAAAATCACCTAAAATACAGAAAAACAACAAAACCATGGCCGCCTGTAGATGATGATATTTTTTTCGCGACTTTTGGCGGTGGACACTCTCCAGCTTAAACAGTCCATCCAAAATCTTAAAACCAAATGGGTTATTCGAGTTAACAATAAATACGAGAAGTTGACGATCGTTGATTTTTTACATCATTTTTTTCAACAACTTGGCGACGTATTGAAACTCGAGCATACAAAATCTATGGAAAAGTCGTCATTTTTACGTAACTATTAAAAAATGAAGATTGATTTGAAAAAAGTTAGATGGTCAACGACCTTTAAATGTTTCTCGTCGTATCTCCTATAAATTTAGAAACAATTCATCGAGTGATTCTCGAGATATCATGTCCACCGACTTTGAAAACAGTGTTTTGAGCAAAACGCTTTTAAAGGAATTTTCTGCCTTGTTGGGCCACAAAAAGGTTCGATTTTTCACCAATTTTTTATGCAAAAAGTATTAAATATAGAATGTTGATACTTGGTATGTTGACTAAGCGGTCTTTATTGAACATCGCAATATTTTTTAAAGTTTGACAAAACATGGTAGTGGGAGTGGGAGGAGCCACGTATGTCGGTGCGCGGGCGATGACATTATTCGCTTGCGGAAGTTCTAATACCTGGACAGGTGATCTGAAGCAAAAAACATATTTTCACTTTGTACAATATGGTGTATAAGTCGAACTAGAATCAAGAAGAAAAATTGAAAAATAAAAAATTGTGAGCTATCAAAGGGGACGTTTAGTTTGTTACCAAAAATGTTTGCAGTTTTTTGTTAATAAAAATAAACGGTTGAATATTTCCGGATAATTTTGGTTCGATTAATGAAGACGTTTGTTGTACACGTGCCTATCAAATTTCGTAACGATTGCTCATTTAGGGCGTGTAAGAGCGCTTCCGCAAGCGAAGAATTTCATCGCTAGCGCATCGACATACGTGGCTCCTCCCATTCCCACCACCGTGTTTTGTCAAACTTCAAAAATATTTTGATGTTCAATAAAGACAGCTTAGTCAACATACCAAATATCAATATTCTATATTTAATATTGGGAGTACAACTTTGCAGTGACCGATTTTTTTCAAAAGTTTAAGGCTTTATTATAAAAAAGTGGCTACATATTTTTTAATCAAAGTACTGCCCGTCACTAGCTACGACCTCGGCCCATCTTTCAGGTAGCATTCGAATCCCGCGTCGATAAAATTCTTGGTCCTTGGAGGCAATCCAGGAATCGACCCAATTTTTGACTTCTTCGCAAGTACCGAAGTGCTGGTCAGCCAAATCGTGTGCCATTGACCGGAACAAGTGATAGTCGGAAGGGGCAATGTCTGGAGAGTACGGCGGGTGGGATAAAACCTCCCATTTCAGTGTTTCCAAGTACTTTTTCACGACATTTGCAACATGGGGTCGGGCATTGTCATGCTGCAGTATCACCTTGTCATGTCTTTCGTTGAATTGTGGCCGTTTCTCTTTGAGTGCCTTACTCAAGCGCATCAACTGACGTCGGTAGAGTTCCCCTGTGATGGTTTCGGATGGTTTGAGCAGCTCATAGTACACAACGCCCAGCTGATCCCACCAGATACACAGCATCACTTTGGATCCGTGAATATTCGGTTTGGGCGTCGATGACGGAATATGACCAGGCAGTCCCCATGATTTTCGGCGTTTAGGATTATCGTAGTAAACCCACTTTTCATCTCCAGTCACAATCCGGTGCAAAAATCCCTTCCTTTGTTGTCTTTGGAGCAGTTCCCGCAAATGCTGAGAATTCGGCTCGTAGGTTGCCATGTTTGAGTGCCAATAACTTTATAATGCATACACGTATCCGTTAGCTTTTTTAAATTGTTTACATTGGCAGAGCCTCTAGTTTAAAATGCCACTTTTTTATTGAGCTAGGGCCACTACTTCGGCCGCAGTGGCTCTCTAAGTAAAACAGTCACTGCAAAGTTGTACTCCTAATACTTTTCGCATGAAAAATTGGTGAAAGATCGAACATTGTTTGGCCCCAACAAGGCAGGAACTCCCGTCAAGGCGGGATATATATTTAGACAGGAAAAGAATAAACAGTATCGAGGGATTTTTTAAACTAAGAAATACTTATTCTACAATCATCAAACTTTAGGTATAGTTTAATAGTATATTTAAGTATCGGAAACAATTTTTTTTAAATTGATTCATCATCAAAATGGCGGAGCTGCGGCAGAGTGTTGCAGCAAGGCCGCCGCGGGAGTTGCGAATCGGCGTGCAGTTTAGCTTCCCGTAGACGATGATTTGCAATAAAGTTTAAACATTTTTTCAGTTAGAACATGTATACTTTCTATCTGACAGTAATTAAAATGAAGAAAATGCAAATTTGAAAAAATGGCAAGCATTTACAAAAAAAATCAACATTTCACGCTACATTTCTGTAAAATGTGGATTAAAAAAGTCGTTTTTTTTTCTTCATTTTTTCAAAAACAATTTTCGTCAAGTAGATGGTACCAATATTATCAATATTTTGAACAAGTTTCAACTCAATCGGCTTAATAGTTTTTGAGTAATCCTGCACGCCAATTTCGATAATGCAGTTTTGAGAAAAACGCGTTTGAAGTTCAAGCCCGCTCCGAATCCGAGCGGTGAGGCACAGCGTTGACGGGCACTAACGTTTGAATTTTTTCGAATTTCGCTTTGAAACTTCAGGAAAATATTCGACACATATAGTTCTATCGTTTAAAGAAAAAAAATCGATTTTTTGATCATTGTAAATTCATATTCCGCCTTAAAGTTTGAAGTACGATGCTGCTACCTCTAGCATGGCCAACTGTTAGAAGCTGTAGCTCATTCAATTTCAATAATATTTCAATTTTCAGGGAATATAACTGAAAGATGATACTATCGAATAAAAATATTCCTGAAAAATGTAATTTTTTTACCCACATAGGTAGACGTAGCCCGTTAAGGGGCTATACCAGTGTGGACGCTGAAAATTTGGGTGACTTTCGGGAATTTTTTGGAAGAAAAGTACTCAATTAAATGTTTCGGAAAATTAAGAATATATTTGGCTATATTTGACCTATATTACATAATATTTTCATAGGAAAAAAATGAGATCCAAGCGACTTATGGCGTTACCCCCACTTGTAGCGCAAAAAAGGCCTTTTTCATGAATTTTTTAAAAGAAAACTACAAAACTTTTTTAATCGATCAATATACCATCTTAATGAGCACATCTTGAAGAACTTTCAGTAATTTTTTTATTGAAAAATATTACATTGTTTAGTGGCAAATGGCCGTCAATGAAATAATGTTTTTATATACACGGTTTGCGGTGACCAACATTGCGGCGAAGTGGATCATCTGAAAAAAAAATGCGGATGGATTTAGTCAAATATAAGTATAAACTAGTCTTTAATCGAAAGATATTAAAAAATATTCATTTTTCACAAAATGGCGGACAGTCAATGTTAATGGTTCGATCTTAACGAAAAAAACGGCCGTTTTTTGGCTATAAAACTGCCATTTTTTTCGAAAAAAAAAAATCGAACGATCAAAGACTACATTTTTTTGTATTAAACAAGCCTCCAAAATTTCAAGAAGGTCGGTTCATTAGTGTTCGAGTAATCTTGGTCACCGACTTCAGAAATGCCATTTTGAGAAAAACCCGTTTAAAGTTTCAATTTTCGGTCGTTTACACAACGGATTCTTCTCTTTCAACGCTCATATCTCAGTCAATTTTGTTCGGATCGACTTGAAATTTTCAGGACATATTCTCAGATACTTATACTTCAAAAAAATGCAATAAAAAAAATCGATTTTTTCAAAATCGCAAGTGGGTGTAACCCCTTGTGTGCTGCCTTCGGAGGCGCCAAAAAAAAAGTTCCTCCTCTGCTGACATGATTCCGGCCGATTGAGTAGCTAAAACTGAAAAAGGAAAAAATGTCGTTAACCTGAAAGGTATTTCCTGTACAATGACGTAGGGTTTTCGAAAAATATCAAAGTCTAACAAAATGGCGTAGTTATGAAAAAAAGTCTGTTTTCTTGCCTATAAAATGGTCGTTTTTTTTAATGCCAAATCGTCAATTATCATCCAATCAAAAATACCCTACGTCATTGTAGAGTAAATATATTCAAGAGTACTCAGTTCAAATTTCAAGTCAATCGGATAATTTCTCTTTGAGTTACAATATCACCAAATTTGAAAAATCTCATTTCGAGAAAAACACGTTTAAAGATTTAACTATCGATTTCTGCAAGATAAAATGAATAAAATGCGGCCTTGACATTTTTACAGGATATTCCTGAAAGTATAAACTGTCGAAAAAGGCAAAAAAATGATTTTTCAAGTGTCACACTGGTATAGCCCCTTAAATTTGGATGAAATACAAGCACAAAAATGTACAAATTTTCTGCAGAGTTACGAATTTTCACGGACCTGCGGAGCGACCGAGGACGACGAGGACAAGGAAAAAGAAGAGGACGACCACATCGAAGATCACAACGACACGGGCGATGGTCTAGACGAAGTAATTCGTCCTATCGCCCTCGACAAGTCGTCGTTCGTACCACGTGACGAGTCGATCGACGAGCATTCAAGGCCCGAAGCGAGTATTCAGCGATCGTCGAGGATAAGCTCGCCCTCGATTACGAGCGGTGGGTCATCCGCGATCGATCACGCGACGGGTAACACGCCGATAACGCGATTCGATCAGGAAGCACCCGGTCACGTGGAAAAGCTCCGCGAGATATTTGCCGCCGCGATGGCCGAGCTCGACAAGAAGGTAAAAGTTCACGGGGAATCGTCGGAGCGTCCGGCGACGACCGACGTCGCTGATACCCCGACAACGTCAGCCTCGAACTTGGGCGATATCGAGGACACGGATTTGTCGCGCGTGACCAACGTCGATGACGTCGCAGACGGAAGCGGCGCGGAGCCCGAGCTACATTCAGGAACGACCGACTCCTCGACCGTCTTCTGCGGCAATCCTTCCTTCGTCGTTATCGACCATGAACTCGAGAGTCCCGATGGCGTCGAGGGACCACCCCCGGTCTACGTCAAACCGTCGTACAATTTCAACTTTCACAAAGAAACGGCGGGCGAGACTGATGAACGCGGGCACACGTTTTTGCCGAATCAATCGGAATCCAAAACCGCGGCACGCTCCGGTCCGCAAGGGGACACTTCCGTCATCGGTAAGTTTCGTTTGCCGCTAGTGCCTTTCGTACTCCGATCCAGGAATGTTTTTTGTTAGGCTTTATTGATTGGCCGCGCTATAATCTATTGGGATGTTGAAAAATGTTTTCGGTTTGATAAAACTGTTTTTTTTTTCGTGAAAATGAGCGCTTTATTAAAAGAAAAATTATTCCTTATGCTTTCCAACGCTTCGAAACTGTTGTGTGATGAACCCTTGAGGCCTCAGGCCACAGTAACGGGTATAAAATCATGTGCGAATTTAACAATTTTTTTTCGCATGAAAAAATGATTCACTCATAAAATTAATTACACATCCATTTAATATGAATATCAAGCTGTTGGAAAATATACATTTTTTGTTTCGATGCCCCGGTAAAAATGGGCAGTATAATCCGATATAAATGTACTTCCATCAAATTTGATTTGATAAAATTATACATAGTTCTGTATATAATGATATATGGAGATACTATTTTTATAGGGACTTTATATAATTAGATATAATATCATATACAGTTATATATAATTTAATATAGTGTATATAATTATAGATATACGTAAAAAAATTATTTACGGTATATAAAATTGTATATGATTGTATATGAGTACTTTTATTTTCCTTTGAAATACATATAATTGTATATATCTTTATATGGCTTCATATATGATTAGGCATAAAAAAAGTTTTCTTTGGTTTTATGCGCGTAGGGAAGCAGGTAAATCAAAAGATTGTTTATTAAAAGTTAACAAATTATGTATTGATGCAATATATTTACCAAATTTGATTACAATTATTGGGTTTCTTACAGAGATAATTTCCAATCCCGATCAGTTGATTAATATTAGTTTTTTCTTGATATTTTACTAACAAAATGTCATTGCTTTCTTCGACTGGTATAATATGTGTCACAATAGCTTTTTTTCTACATGATGAAACATATCAACGTATTCTACATTGAAACGTTGAATTATCGAATATAAACCCGAGTAAAAATGAATATATATAAACATATATAATTGTATATTAATTGATCATATACAATTGTATACAAAAATTGGCTCGATAGAATTTTATATATTTGTATATAAACGTATACAATTGTATATACTAATATACAGTTACGTACGATAGTATATGAATATATAGAAAATTTTATCGGCCGATAAAATTGTATGTAAAAACAATTGTATATAGTAATTGTATAATTGTATACTATTGTATATTAGTATATACAATTGTATATATTTATATACAAATATATTAAATTCTATCGGGCCAACTTTTGTATACAATTGTATATGATCAATTAATATACAATTATATATGTTTATATATATTCATTTTTACTTGGGTGTACAACTACTAATATTTTCTTTTATCGTTTTAGACGCTCCGCGGCGTGACATTTAGCGTCCACAATTTTTGTAACTGGAACAAAAAATAAAAATTCTCGTCAATCTACATTAGAATACCTAGAGAAGGGCGTACGGAATTAAGAAATATTTTTTTATTCAAGAGTTGTAGATATTAGAACTTAAGAAATGAATTTTCAGTGAAAAATTTCGCTATAACTGCTCATAAACTGCTCATGAAAAGAAAAGTTTTCGATTAATCAGAAATTCCGTACGTACTTCTCTGCGAAATGCAATTAGGAATATAACTTTTGAATTTGAAGTAAATCGAGCGAAAATTGTTGACGTTATTTGGCACGCCAATTGGAAAAAGCTGTATCGAGACGTTTCGAGTAGTCGGCCATTTTGTATATCAAAAAAAAATATATATATATTTTTTTTATCAGTTTGATATACTAAATAGATATGTAATTAATTTTATGAGTCAATCACTTTTTCATACGAAAAAAAATGTAAAATTCGCTCATGATTTTATACCCGTTACTGTGACCTAAGGCCTTAATGATTTTGCGAGTTCAGCTCTGTAAAAATCCATTTTACTATACAAAACGATAAGACATTTTGTACTGATTCCAACGGTACTAAAACGCAATTTCGATTTTTTTTTGTCGATGACGTTCCATATAACGGTAGAGCCAACGTCTGACATGAGTCTTCATGAAGTAATGTCTCCAATTTAACACTTCAAACTCATTATTTTTTGAGCATCTAAACCAATATCTGCATGTTGTTTCCGATAGAGCATGGTCGCCGCAACTCCCAACAAGAATTATGTGTGCTTCGGCTGCAGATTAAACAAAAATTAAGTAGTGCAGTAAAATTGCCCGAAAATACTCTTTTTTGGCACGAATCTTGACATGTTGACTGTGCTGACACTACGAAAAAAAAAAGTTGTTTACGCTTCAGCGCATACACTGAATTTAAAGCTTGCTTACAGTACTTCTTTATAGTTATGCGTTTATGCGTTACCATCTTAAACTACACGCACCCAGCTTTGATAACACCACCTGATGGAAAACAGCGATAACTTATTCAACGTCCTAATATACAGGGTGAGGCACATAAAGTGTTACAGAACAATAGCACTCAAACTGTTGATAATATCCAAAAATGTTTCAGACAAAAGTTTCAGTGATCGAGAAGTCCGTCATACTGGACCACCCTATTTTTTTATCGGTGGAGGCGCTGAAGCTACGCCAAGGTCAATTCCACTTTTTTAAATGAAATCATTTATTTGTTTTCGATGACATTATTACCGATTTCAAGACGAATTCAGCGACCTACAACACAGGGTCATAATGTCATCGAAAAAAACAAATGGTTCCATTTAAAAAAATGGATTTGACCTTGACGTAGCTTCAGCGCCTGTACCGATAAAAAAACAGGGTGGTCCAGTACGACGGCCTTTTCGAACACTGAAACTTTTTTGGATATGATCAATAGTTTGAGTGCTATTGCTCTGTAATATTTATGTGCCTCACCCTATATATGGAGTACAACTTTGCAGTGACCGTTTTTTTCAAAAGTTTAAGGCTTTATTATAAAAAAGTGGCTATATATTTTTTAATCAAAGTACTGCCCGTCGCTAGCTACGACCTCGGCCCATCTTTCAGGTAGCATTCGAATCCCGCGTCGATAAAAGTCTTGGTCCTTGGAGGCAATCCAGGAATCGACCCAATTTTTGACTTCTTCGTAAGTACCGAAGTGCTGGTCAGCTAAATCGTGTGCCATTGACCGGAACAAGTGATAGTCGGAAGGGGCAATGTCTGGAGAGTATGGCGGGAGGGATAAAACCTCCCATTTCAGCGTTTGCAAGTACTTGTTCATGACATTTGCAACATGGGGTCGGGCATTGTCATGCTGCAGTATCACCTTGTCATGTCTTTCGTTGAATTGTGGCCGTTTCTCTTTGAGCGCCTTACTCAAGCGCATCAACTGACGTCGGTAAAGTTCCCCTGTGATGGTTTCGGATGGTTTGAGCAGCTCATAGTTCACAACGCCCAGCTGGTCCCACCAGATACACAGCATCACTTTGGATCCGTGAATATTCGGTTTGGGCGTCGATGAACCACCGCCGAGACGTTTTCTCACTAATAGAATCCTCCCCGTAAGCATCTACAAGCAAACGGTGGGCCTCAGCCGAAGATTTCTTGATGTTGAAGAAGTAAATCGTAACCTCCCGCAAATGCTGAGAATTCGGCTCGTAGGTTGCCATGTTTGAGTGCCTATAACTTTATAATGCATACACGTATCCGTTAGCTTTTTTAAATTGTTTACATTGGCAGAGCCTCTAGTTTAAAATGCCACTTTTTTTTATCGAGCTAGGGCCACTACGTCGGCCGCAGTGGCTCTCTAAGTAAAACGGTCACTGCAAAGTTGTACTCATATAAAATGCAACATCCTGACTGACTGACTGACTCATCATCGCTCAGCCTAAACCGCAAAATATGGAAACATAAAACTTGGAGGGCATGTTGATTTTATTATGGAGGCAGCATTTAAGGTATTCCTTTCACGAATCCAAATATTTTACACTTAACTGATTTTCGTCTATAATGAAGTAAAAATACATCCCAGTATATTGGTAAAATTTCAAGCCAAGTTACCGAACCTTCAACGGAAAAATACGGCCCTAAAAATCGTCTCATTTATACGGCGCTTTATGGACATGTCACGCTGGCCACATTTCTATCTAATAATTCATACACTAAATAATTCTAGATGCCTAATATAAACTGCTCACAGGTGTGAAAAAGTCTAAAGATTCCGTAATGACAATAATAACACACGATCACCGAACGTTTGAAGAAAATATTAATGTTAAAACTTGGAAAAATGTGACTAGGAGACGAATTTTTGCAGTCGTGACGTTTCAAATAAATGTAAAAATGTCTCGATCTACTAAATTTGCGCGAAATTTTTTATTCTAGGTTATCGTTGTGTATAATAATCCATTGTAACTTATTTTTTTATTAAGCGCAATTGCAATTTACCGACGATTCAGAAGGCCCTGCTTATGCGCCCACAAAATACGGCCCTCCGCGAAAGGAATACCTTGAGCAGGGATTTTTCGAAGTTCAGCCCTTAAGGGGAGAAAAGGACTGGCAAAGTTTGTATGGAAAATGAACAAAAACTGGACAGAAAATTTCCTTAAAACTTTAGTATTAATGTTCTTCGACACAATTAATAAAATACGTATTTTCACAATTGTCGAAATTCAACTCCTAAACGGAAGAGGGTGGCAAAGTTTTTACGGAAAATAAAAAAGTCGGGGCGAATTTGAAACTTTGTATAACTGCTCCTGGACACAATTATTGAAAATTCAGCGTTTTTGGAAATTCAATTCGTAGGGGAAAAAGGGGGGAGGAAAGTTTGTATGGTAAGGAAAGTATCTGGTCGGATTTACTTGAAACTTAGTATTAATGCTCTTCAACAAAATTCTCCGTGTTTCTTAATGAAACATTCCAGGAGCACATTTCATTAAGGAGCATTCAACACAATTCTACCTGAGCGAAGCCGCGGGCGGAAAGCCCGATCGTTATAATTTACTTTGCTCTTCGCTTTTTTAACGGACGTAACGACCTTGATGAAATTGGGAGAATGTATCAGGTGCGAGCGAGCGATCTAGCCAGGTCTCGATTGGAAAAACTCATTGACATGATTGAATAACCAGATCAATTTTTATGGATTAAATAGCGGCTTGAAAAATAAATCTTCAAGCCTTATTCACAATTTGATTTGTCTAGATCACTCACCCCACAAACTTGACAAAAAGATACTTACCAAAACACGTTTTTCGTTCTTGATAAATCCACCTCGTATTTATCCCTTTTCTAAACGTTAGTAGCGGAACACCGAGTCGATAAGAATTCGACGACATCGATCTGTCCAAAATGCGAGGACAAACTGGCCTCTGACATGACCAACATCTACTGCAGTTCCAAGAGTATATTCAAAGTGGCAATTCAAAAAATGCGCCGCGCCAGAGTACTGCTGAATTTCCGTGTTTCCGATCAGCCCGAACGTCTACGAGGTCGCGTCGAGTTCCATCTCGACCCACGATGCACCTGTTCGCCTCTTGACAAACGTAAGGCAGACAATAATCATTCGTTGCAAACCATGCTTGTTACGCATTACTGACTCAGAAATTCCCTGACTTTTCCAGGTTTTCCACACAGGTTTTGCAAATATTCCAGGGTGATTAGGGTTACACAAAGAACATAATTTCTTAAGATCAAATATATGAAAATGTTGAATATTGAAATTAAACATTATTTAAAGAAACTGAAATACGAAAAATAATTTAAACACTGAAAATTAAAAAAAAATACATTAAAAGCAAATACCGAACCTGTTCTTTATAATACACAAATTTTTTTATGTCGGTGCCAATAAACGAAAAATAAATATAAACACTTGCCTATAATAATAACTGTGTGGTTGAGTATCGACAAATCGAATAAAAATGTATAGAACTTGAGAGTAAAATAGTTTTTAGTTTTCAACATTTTCAATGCTTGGCACTGACAACATTTTTCTTATATATAATGAAGAATAATATGAATATTAAAAATATACAAAAATATTTATTTTTATACTTTTCAGTTTTTTTTCAAGTTGGTTTCATTCTTCGTAATTCTTGCTAAAAGTAAATTCAGGAGAATTTTCGGAATTCCCTGACTTTTCCCTGATTATTCCCTGATTATTCCAAGAGCAAAGGAATTCCCTGAGTTTTCCATATGCTTAACAGCAATGCAAACGTATCAGCGTAAATAATGACGTAGGATTGGCAGTGCCGACAAGTGCGATTTTTCTATGCGAAAACGACCTTGATTTTCGCAATTTCCTCTACGTATGACGTACGTACAGTCGATAATTGCCATTCCAGTGTTTGAATCAAGAATCATAATTTCATTTTACCACAAAATTGCACTAATTGTACATTGCGCTTCGATTATCGACTCTACACGTTGATCAAGCTATATCAACGTTTTACAATGAAACAGAGTCTCGCAAATGCGCCACTGAAATTGCACAATACATTGCCAATCACGTAGCCGTAATTTTGTTTTCTCTACTTCCGCAATACGTTGTTCGCATCTGACGAAAATTTCGACCGCTCCAGATAAAGTATACGTACCCTCACGTAAAATTGCTTCGACAGGTGGAAATTTGGCGGTCGTGGTGATGGGTTCCGAGGGAGGCCATCGTTTTACGTCGTTCAACAGAACGTTGAGTCTGGATGGAACTTATTCGATCTACGGATTGCCGGAAATCGGTTGGAGCCATGTACCAGAGGCGATCGTGAAGGCTCGAGCATCCTGTCCTTTACCTCCCGCCGCGTAAAGGATCTCTACCTCCCTCAATCTCTCATCGATTCAATATACTCTCGCTCAGAGATGCGCAACATTGATTTTTTTTTCCCATTACGCAATCTCTCATTTTCAGTCATCAATTTTCACGTACAACTGAATATTCCCAGTTACAATGCACTATTCTGCCAAGTCCCAGTGAAAAAAGGGAACATACTGAAAAAATGGAATGAGACGTTCAGAAAGAATAATTGAGCTTATAGATTAAGAGCACGGTGTAATAAGAGTAAGGCAAAAAGAATCAATATTGCTCATCGCTGTTCTCGCTTTATCACGTTAATTCGTTGCATTGCTGTTTATTATAATTATCATCAAGCGGCTCGCCGCTGTTGCAGGGATCATTACAAATAAACAATTATATTTTTAGACGGTAACCCTACCATTATGAAGTAGCATATGTTATATATATATATATATATATATATATATATATATATATATATATATATATATATACATACATACATATATATGTATGTATGTATATATTTTCCTCGTCAAAGTCTACGGCTCTAGCAATTGTCGTAAACTTTTGGTTACCCGCGTCTCATCGAGACCTTCGACACATTTCCTTTCCAGCGCTAATACGGCATACGGCCTTTTGTTACTACATAGTATTCTCTCTGCATAGCTCCCTCCCCCTCTCTCCTATCTTGTACTACAGAGATAATAGCACTTATGACCATAATGATAAGATGAATAATAATAATAACAATACTCTTAAACGTAAATTCGTATAAGCTCGAAAGACTATTGAAGGAATGAAGGAAGAAATCTGCGCGACATCATCATCCGAACGTACAAAAGTGGCAGTAAATAGCGGCACAGATCCCGATATTGAGCTTGTGCGCATATCAGAAGTAGAAAAGAATGAGATGCCAGTCGTCCTAACGCTAGAATGACACCGAGATAGAGTGAGAGAGTGAGGAGGAGAGAGAGAGACAGAGAAGCACGCTAGCGAAAAAACGAATGTTCGAAATTTTAGAGATTTTTTTTTGGAGACGACACGAGACTCGTTAGGTTGCCATGTAGCGCAAGTGCGATCAATCAACGACAAGGATAAAACGAGGCGGATATGCGCGCTTTTGAATGAATATATAGAGATATATAGTAATCGTGTATTGTCAACGTCGTACTGCTCGGGCGATGACTAAATGCAAGGATGATGGAGCAGAGAGATGAGAGAGGGAGACTATGGACGATTGGTCCGTTTGGCAAAAACGCAGGAACTCGCGGACTTGCTAGGGATCTGTCATCGGCACGCGATTGCTCATTAATCATCTGACACTCGTTGATCTGCTGGTGCTGATTAATATGGTGCCGCTACCGACGTTCGAACCTCCCTGTGCGGTTGCAGCCGGCTTGAGAACGATTGAAGATATCGCCTTGATTTTTTTTAAATGAAGATATTAACTTTCTCTACAAAATGAACAAACGTCTATGTAAAGAAATCATTTTATTATTATTATTTTTATTACAACAAATGTCATGTGTTTTTAGCCGTCATTTTTTTAATCTTTGTTTTTCAAAAATTTTAGGTTTCGTCTGGAGAAACATCCCCTAAAGAGAATGGCGTTTGGGAATTGTCAAAAACTTCAACGGGGCACTCGGAATCGTGGCAATGAGGCGTAGTCTTCTTTATCCGTCCATATCTCCCTTAAATACAGTACTACCTCCCTAAGAGAGCGGTCTAGGGCGGTTAGGGGAAGTAATTCTCGAGAAATTCGTCGCCGAAGCCTTCCCCCACCGCTAGGTTAGCGCGCTCGAAAATCGCGCATGTGGTAGCGTGTATGTGTTTCTCCACTCGAACTCTATAAGAGAGCGCGAACGAAAGTGTTGAGAAAACTGTAAACGAGTTGCGGAAAGTGTACTGGCGTTTCGTCGTTTCATGCGTAAGTATATCTCATTGAATATTGATGTGTAAATCTTTCTTTTTCTTCGCGTTTTTTTTATTCTGCTGTTTGGTATATTTTGTTGTTGCAATATTATAACACATATGAAGGAAACATTTGTAAAACTTTCAATAATTGTTGAATTATCTTATTGTTCGCAAAAATATACGTAGTATATTCGTTATCGAAACTCGAACATATACAGTAGAACCTCGATTATCCGAACCAATTGGGACCGAGACTAGTTCGGATAATCAAAAGTTCGGATAATCGAAACGTGGGTTTTTTGGGACGAGATCATAAACAACACCTTTTTATATAAAAACAGTACATACATATATATTATAATTTGACATATATGTTAACGTTGAAATATATATATATATATATATATATATATATATAATGTATTTGAAATACCTGAAAAAAGTTGAATGCTTTTTTTATATTTTTTAAAAATAAAATCGTCCATTTTTAATTGACGAACGGCTGTAACGCGTTTTTGAGCGGCTAAGTCTCGCAGCCGTTTGGAAAGGAGAGATTGCGTTGGGTTGCTCATTGTTGCTCACGGCGGTGGCAGCGAGCAACAATGTATCTTTCGCGCCAACGTTCGGATAATTGAGAGTTCGGATAAACTAAGTCATCGTTCGGATAATTGAGGTTCTACTGTACAGTGTACAAAAAAATGTAACTAACAATTTATCTTGTGTATATACTTCAAGTTGAAATATACAATGTATATATATGTATAAATATTTCATTTTTAGATAAAACGGGATGGCTGAATCGAAAATATATTTTACTTGCATTAAATTACTACTTGAAATTTAATTATGGTGCATGTTTTTTTCTCCGACTTTACGGCTTAAACGTATATATTATTATACAAAGGAATATTATCCATTTGACAATCGTGCGACGTGCGATTTTCTGAAATCGCTCGCGATCTCTTATGGGGTTGTCCGCGACAAACTCGGGAGGCCTCGGGTACATTGGACAGCTCGAGCTAGGTGGGGGAAGACATAAAATGCGCTCAAGCGGAACGGCGGGGAAATTCTCTCTTAGCGAGGGCTCTCTTAGAGAGGTAGTACTGTATTTATATTTTTAAAACCTCAACCACTGAATCTCATAGCCAAAAGTCCAATAAAAACGCTGCAAAAATGAAAATGGATGAAAGTTGTTTCGGTTCTTCACAAATGCTATTTGAATTTTATCGTATTTTCGGCCTATTTTCGCTACCTCGTACCCTCAAGCACGTTTTTCCCGAAACATGGTTTTCAAAGTCGGTGGACATGATATCTCGAGAACAACTTCATGGATTGTTCCCAAATTTTAAAGAGATACGATTAGAATCAGTTAAAGGTCGTCAACGATCTCACTTTTCAAAAATCGATCTTCATTCTTTAATAGTTACGTAAAAATGACGACTGTTTCCCAGATTTTGTGTGCCCAAGTTTCGATTCGTCGCCACGTTGGAAGAAATGATTACATTTTCGGCATACAGTATCGATAGACAAACGAAAAAAAACCCACGAAAAGTCTATGTGGCAGGATAAAAAAGGCTCTAGAAGTATACGTGGACGAGCTTGTAGGAAAAAGATCACAGGTTTCAAAACAACAAATCCACATTCCATCCAAATCGTCACTGAGTTCGCAAGTATTTGGGCGGCAAAAATAGCGAAATAAATCCGGACTTCGAGGTGAAAGTTGACCAAACTTTCAGCTATTGTTTGATCAAATTTTGTTTATTTTTCGGCGCTCTTCAACAGTTGCTCAAGTGCAAAGAGCGTAATGGTGACGTAAAACTTTACAAAGAATCGATTTGCGGATTGGGTTTCAAACTTTGTGTTCAGATCCGCGGCCGAGATCAATTCTTGTCCGCTGATATGAATGCATATGACATCGACCGTCGATTCTGTTTCGTAATGCAAATGCTCGGCATCGGTGTACAAGGCATCAAAAAATTTGTCGGTTTGATGGATTTGACTTCGACTTTCAATAGCACAACTTATTATGGGATCCTGCACACCCTGCACAATGCAGTAAAAACGATTTGCGAGACGGTTATCAGAAAAGCAAGCACCGAAAAGAAGCAAACAAATTCGGAAGCGGAAAATCAAGCAGACATAATCACCGTGACTGGTGATGGATCTTGGTGGAATAGTGATTTCTCTTCACGCATCGGTATTGTGTCTGTGATTGGAAAATATACAAAGTTCTGGACGTTGCCATCAAGTCAAGCTTTTGCAAAGCTTGCTCGTGTTGGAAGGGGCAAGAGAGCACTGTCGAGTTCGAGGCATGGAGGGCGACGCACGAAATAGATTGCAACGTGAATCACGAAGGCAGTGCCGGAAAAAATGGAGGTTGATGGCGTGATCGGAATATTCAAGAGACCCGAGGAAGTACATAATGCAAAATACGTATTTTATGTTGGAGACGGAGATACACAAAGACGTTCGAGACGTTCTTAGAAGCCAAGCCTTATGGTGACAGTCTTACCGTAAAAAAGAAGGAATGCGTTTTGCATGTGAAAAAACGCGTTTATAAAAGGGGAAACGAAGCAAGGAAAAGATTGACTCAATTGAAGAAGGCCAAAAAGCAAATTGCAGACAAGCAAATAGCCGAGATTGAATAGGAAATAAAACTAAATCGGTCGACTACTTTGAAAGCTACAAAAAATACAACTAAAAACCTGCTGAGGTTGCCCCGAAAAAAGCTTAATTGACGTTTAAATTGTTTACGAATCTTTCAGAGTACTATGGTCTAGCAGTTCGTCGAAAATATGAGAAAAGCAATATGAGCGACGTTCTAGCATAAAAGCTCAACTGATGCAAACCTCCAGCATGAGCAGGACCCTTCGGGAGCAGGGTCGTATTGTGAAAGGCGTAAAGGGATTGAGGGATTTTCTGACAAATATTCACATCCATCAACTCTCAACGAAGATGTCCAGAAGGTCTTGAAGCCAATTTATGAAGATTTAACCACAGACGATTTGCTACAGAGATCTACAGGCACAAACGCGCAGAATAAGAATGAAAGTTTTAAGGGATCATCACAGTGTAACGGGTCGAAAAATAGCTGACTTTTGCGATTTTATTTCAATGGTTAAATTACTCTAATCAGTTTGATTTTTTTTATGTCAAATCAACGCGCTCATGAAGATCAGAAAATAAATTCTTAAACGTTTATTCTGATTTTTTTACATTTTTTAACCGTTGAAAATGTTTTTGAAAAAAGGAGTCACGTTTTGAAAAAAGGAGCCACTCACGGTGTACACGGTTGTGGCCGTAAATATTATCTGAAACGAAATTTGTAAAAAGATTATTAATCAGTATGAAAGCCGCTATATTGCTATGGAGGTTTTTTAAAAATCAAAATTGACAAAATGGCGGCGTTTCGAACAAAAATTATCGATGGCCTATTTTTTCGACAGTTTTTCGTTAAAAAATGTGAACATTTTCTGGATACGATGGGTACGATGCGGCTCTGGAGAGTATGGAGAACGTATTGAGATGTCAGCCCCAGAACATGAAGGCTCTCTTCAGAAAAGGTAACGCACTGCCAATTTCTTGCGAAATGTGTCTGATTTTCGAATGCTTTCAACTTGACCCCCTTTTCTCGTGTACCATTCAGGCAAAATTCTTCACAAGAAGGGAGACCTCGCGAGGGCTCACGCCACGTTGCTTTACGCGTCGAAAATCATGCCCGGATCGGAAGCCATTCAACAAGAATTGGCAATATTGAAGAACAAAACGGCCAAGGACACGCTTCACGAGAAAAATCTCTACCGTAAAATGCTCGGTACACCAAAAGACGAAGAAGCCGAATCACCAAATATTAACGAAAAATAATTCAAAGGGACAGGAGAATTCCAAGGCCAGCGCGAAAATAGCCGCGTGGAGTTTGGTCGGTGATGCCGTTGCAGCGATCGCTGCCGGGTTTGCGTACAGGTTTATATTTTAATGGCATTCGCAGCTGATACCTGCGTTTCTAGCGAAAAACACGTGCATACACTCGGTCATCGACAAACTCGTACTTTCCCGGTGCAATTGAAGAAAAAACAAACATTTTGTCATTTTTGTTTGTGTCAGACGATCCACCGGTGGATCGAGCACTGTCGTTCCGCGAAGTCGAATAAACACTAACTTATCCACCAATGGAGAAATTGATAATTGTCTTATCAGCTGACATTTGTCCGAGAAGCAGCAAAGAATTATGTAACTTTGTATGTACGAGTAGTATTCATTATCAACCCAACGCGTACAGCTCGGAGAATCTCACGTTGGAAATATTTCTCCAATATAAGATAATTCATGTGTATGGTTTCTTCACATTGTCGTCGTTTGGAGTTTTTCTAATTCAACAACGGTATTTATCACAAGATTACGCTTAAGGGGTAAGGCCACTGTAAATTTTTTGAAAAATCGATTTTTTTTTATTGGCTTAAAAAATAGTTTAAACCCTCTAGTTTAAAAATAGTTTAAATCCTTTTAACTTCTTTTTTAAATTTTTTCCAATAAAAAACTATTCGCAAAACTTTAAACGCGTTTTTCTCGAAACATGGTTTTTCAAAATGGCACGCAGCATAACTCGAACAATTTTCATTTTTTTTACTTGAAATTTTAACCAGATGTGAACATTTACATTATCTTGAGAATGTCGATCGGAATTTTCAAGAACTTTATTTATTGATTTTTTATTAACAAAAAACTTGCCGTTTTTTTCGTCAAAAATCAATTTTTTTTTTCAAACGCACGCCAAATCCACAAAAATTAATACTTTTTAAAATCCGATCGACATTCTCTAGCTATAGCCCTCTAGATTAATGGTTTTTTTTTGTTCTAGATTCAAAAGTGCACCAGTGGTGCTGCGTGCCGCGGAGCCCTGGAAGCAAAACATGTCCCGGGAAGATAGCTGTGGAACCGCCATTTTGTTTTTTTTTTACTGTAAAAAAATTTTATAATAAAGTTTAATGTATGCCCGATAACACCATTAAAAGTTTTTTTTTCAAATACCTTCAATTTCGGGAGCAAAAAATTAGTGAAAAAACCTTTTTTTTTTGGGCCGTTACAGTGGCCTTACCCCTTAATTTGATTTTCTCCGAAATTAGATACACCGCTGATTATCACGACGTACAGGACGATTATCTTCTTGTATTTCAATGATCCTTATCGTCGAAATGAATTACTACGTGAAATTGTGCGAAAGGCTCAGTCAGCATCCGCCATCGTGTGTAACAAGGGGAGGCCTAATCTATGTGGGTAGGAGGTGGGTCCCCACCTAACGTTTCTAAAATATTTCGCCTGAGTGGGCCATAGGAAAGGGTAAAATGCTCTCGAAATATTTCCGAGTAGAGCTTGAGGGATATTTTTTCAAGCATTTCCAAGTCAGCGGCATCGCACAGTGGTCAAGCGCATTGCCTGCCACTCCAATTCTCGCTGCTACCGTTTTTTGAAAATTCTTCGCAATGCTCAACTATTTATCGTAGAATTTAAACATATTCAAGCAGTTAAAAACTTAAAAGAAGTATGCCTCCCAATGAAGCATGTTTACGAAAAATGTAACTGCTCCATTAGTGCTTTTATAAAATGTCCCTAGTGTGAAAAATATTCATTTTTCAAATGCTTCTACGATGAACATCACCCTAAAAATTGTAAAATTATTTCTGATAATGAATAAAAAGCAGCGTACATAATTAATTGCAAGAATTTTCGGAATTTTTACTTTCGTTAAAAACTTCACATAATTATATAAATTAACTGCTTGAATATATTTAAATTCTACAATAAATGGTTGAACATTGAGAGAAATTTATAAAAAAAACGGTAGCAACGAGAATCGAACCTAAGCCAGAGGGGTGACAGGCAATGCGCTTGACCACTGCGCTACGCCGCTGACTTGGAAATGGTTGAAAAAATATCCCTCAAGCTCTACTCGAAAATTTTTGGAGAGCGTTTTACCCTTTCCTATGGCCGACCCAGGTGAAATATTTTAGGAACGTTAAGGGTGGACCCCTCTTCTTCTACCCACGCAGTTTGGGCGACATCGGTGGGTCCCGATTGGCGTCCTCCCCTTACAAGTTATCCGCTAATATTCGTCGGCTGCCCTTGCGTCGACTACTTCGTCGACTACTGCACTACTAATTCAAGTTCTCGAAGTAAAGCATGTTTATGAAAGAAATTTGAGAGTGCGACAAACGTGATCGTCATGCCGATTTTCGCTCAACACAAAATCGATAGCCATCAGCTATTTCCAGAAGTTTTGGCGTGAAGCGATGTATGCAAGCACGAATAACTGGGGGCACGTGAACTCGGTTATCGATATCGAGCAAACGAGACAAAGTAATTCTAGCGACCAACGTGATGGTACACGGGGAGGGGGAGATGCGAAGGAGGGAAGCTTCGGACGAGCTGGATTTCATGAGGTCGCGTTCACCAGAGACGGCAGTCTGCTCGTTTATCCGCGACAGAGACGAACGTTCTCGCATCGCTGTATCTTCTCTTACTCGCCAATAAATTTAAGCTCATTGTAGCTTTCTTCCGATGATTTCTGTAAAATAATTATAATTTTCCAAAGTAACACAAAGCGTAATTACGAGCAAAATTAAGTGAACCGTTTTGAGATTCCACCTCGGTGAAGCGTGGTCGAAAATGTTTTTCGGTGCAGTTGTTCTGTGCCTCCTGGGGCTCACCAGCTACGCCGAATCCAACATCAGCCCGGTCCACAGGTAAAAAAAGCCACGACGTACATCAGCCGAATTATTGGGTTGGTAAGAAAGTCTTGCGACACTTTCCTTTCGATTAAAATATGTTTTCTTCTAACGAAGTTCTACAACATTCGAGAGTAGTATATTCAAGACTATTCTAGAACCTTCCATGCCGTAGGGTATATAAGCGAGTCAGTTGTTCCGCGCAGACAGTACGAGCGAAGATGGATGATAGTGCACTTCGATCGATTGCATATTACGAATTTTTACAAGGGCGTTCTGCAAGAACCGCAGCCGCTAATATGTGTAGTGTGTTCAAGGCCAACGTAGTTCATCATTCAACGATATCCCGTTGGTACCAGCGTTTCCGTTCTGGCGATACATCTTTTGAAGACAAACCTAGGTCCGGCAGGAAATCAACTGTTGACGATGAAGAACTACGAGCACTTACAAAGGCAAAGCCTAATACGTCGTCACGGGAATTAGCTTACAAACTCGGCTGTAGCCATCCCACGATTCTCCAACATTTACAAAATCTCGGATACAGAAAAGTTGTTTCTTCTTGGATACCACACGATCTCAGCGAATCAAACAAAGCGACACGCATGTCCATCTGTCTTTCACTCCTGCAACGTCCACACAGAAAGGATTTTCTTCAAGAAATAGTCACTGGAGATGAAAGCTGGGTGCTTTATGTTAACTACACACGTAAGCGACAATGGCTACCGAAAGGAGAAAAACCAGATCTGACCCCTAAGCTGCCCCGTGAAGTGAAGAGAGTTTTACTCTGTTGTTTGTTGGGTTCTGAGAGCATGCTATATTACGAACTGCTCCCATTCAACACCACGATAAATGCAAATACTTCTCCAAGTAAACGTCTCCAAGTTCGGCTTCACCACGACAATGCTCGACCCCACGTAGCTAAGATGACACAACAATCTATTTCGCAGCTGGGATGGGAAGTTCTACCGCATCCACCGTATTCGCCAGACCTAGCACCTACCGACTACCATCTGTTTCGAGCTTTAAAAAATTATTTACAGGATAAAAAATTTGATGATGTCGCGGATCTCAAAAATACACTGGTCGACTTTTTCAATTCACGACCCAAAGAATTCTGGAATGCAGGCGTGCAAAGTCTACCAGAGCGTTGGGCACGAGTTGTAGATACAGAGGGAGCATACATTACTGAATAATTGTTTACTGTTAAAATAAAATGTTTTTATATTTTACTCATGTTGTGTGTCGCAAGACTTTCTTACCAACCCAATACGTTTGAGCAATTCCACATTCTCGCTTTTTTCTTCTTCTTTCTCATCAGAGGATACGTTTTTACCGCGCCGAAGAAATTGTTGGCTGGTGAAACTGAGCGTGGCTGTCTGTCGTTGCACAATCTGGAAGGACCGGCTCACATTCTTTTGGAGCTTTTGCCACCGTCTTCGGCAAGTGACGAGGTTTTGGCGAGCACCAGTAATCTTCTCGAAACTGGCAAGTCCTTTTCTTCGTGGTATTCTTCGGAACGACGAACCTGCGTGTAATTAAATTGAGTTGTAACAGGGCTCTACATATCTCATCATGACGATTATAACGCCGATTCTCACATGTCCATTATTTTCTAGTATAATGACGAGAAGATGAGTATGCGGTATATACGTGTATTTCGTACAGCACAATAAAAGAGAGGGAGCGAGAGAGATCGTGTGCGCATTTGTTCGCTAGACGAGTTGATTATTAATAGAAATTGTTTTAAATTGCGATAAATTGCGCAACTTTCGATAAAAAATCACAAGGAATTTCGTACTTCTCAGTCAGATTAATAGACTGAATGTTATTTTGAATATCGATAGTTCACGTTTTTAAGGGGCAACACCTCCCTAGAGGACCGAAAAAAATGGCCAAATTCCGATTTAAAAAAATAGACAACGGTCGGTGAATAAGAAACGCATTTTTCAAGCACAAAGGTACGTTGGGATTGAGAAAAATATCAAGAGCCTTTAAAAAAATATTTAATAGGGCCACTTTATGAAACGTGGGTCGGGTCTTTCGAAGATGATTTTGATCGTGCAAATTGCGTGATACGGAGCTACCGATATTTGCATTTGTCATTGAAGCGATTGCTTCTCGCCGATTTTTTTTTTCTTCAACAGGGGTAGAGACATGCCTGGAGCTCGTTGTACCGGACCACACGCTGACAGCTCACTCGATCGCGCGTTTGCGATTGAAAATCAGATTCGACAAGTATCCGGAGTATCACGTGAATACGGAGAAGGAGGTGTACATTGAGCACGACTCGGTCATAACTTTCGTCGAGACTGACAAGCCGGTGTACAAGCCAGGACAGGATGTTCACCTGAGAATACTCGCGCTGACACGCGATCTCAAACCGTGGAAGCGAACGGTTCGTAATACGTTTCGGAACCGTTGAACCGACTTTTCCGAATGATTCTCGCAATTGTGAATCGACCTGTTGCTTTTCGCCGACAGATACCAAAAGTGTGGATAGAAAATCCGTCGGAGGTTCGCGTAGCTCAATGGACGAACCTCAGTATGGATCGTGGAATGGTCCAGCTGACTTTTCCACTGTCACCCGAGCCGAGTCCGGTACGATAATGTGTCCTAACAACGAGCTTGAGGGGGGAGATACCTTTAGGCGTGAAAAAATTGCTGATTTTCATGATTTTTTTTAAAAGAAAGATTTCTTTACCGTTTTTTCAACTCAGGGTATGTTTTATTACTACTTTTGGCTGTTACATCGTATTTTATTGATTTATCGATCTTTAAAAATAGTGGAGGTATGGCAGGGTCTTCTAAACGGGTTGCGGCGAATGTTGTCAGACAGCGGGACACGCAGTGTCGGCGGGATTAATCTAAAAAGAAAAATCAACGAAGGTTATTCTTTCCTTAAGGGGCTAAATCAGTGTGAACGCTGAAAATTTAAGTGATTTTCGGGAATTTTTTGGCAGAAAAGTACTTAATTAAATGTTTCGGCAAATTAAGAATATATTTGGCTATATTTGACCTATATTACATATTTTTTTCATAGAAAAATATTGAGATCCCAGCGACTTATGCGCCAATAAAAGTTCCTCCACTGCTGACATGATTCTGGCCGATCGAGTAGCCGAAGCCGAAAAAGGAAAAAATGTCGTTAAACTGGAAGGTATTTCCTGTACAATGACGTAGGATTTTCGAAAAATAACGAATCTAACAAAATGGCGTAGTTATGAAAAAAGTGCGTTTTCTTGCCTATGAAATGGTCGTTTTTTTCAATGCCAAATGGTCAATTTTCATCCGATCGAAAATATCCTACGTCATTGTAGAGTAAAATATATTCAAGAGTACTCAGTTCAAATTTCAAGTCAATCGAATAATTGCTGGTTGAGTTACAATGATTTGAAAAATGTCATTTCGAGAAAAACGCGTTTAAAGATTCAACTATCGATTTTTGCATGATAAAATGATTAGAAATACGGCCTTGAAACTTTTACAAGATATTCTTGAAAGTATAAGCTGTCGAAAAAGGCAAAAAAATCGATTTTTTTAAGTGTCACACTGGTACAGTCTTTACACTCATACGCAGAATATTAACCAAGAAAACGTAAATGTTGAAAATCGATCCGAAGACCGTGCCTACCTCCGCCATTTTTGAAGATAATTAAATAACAAAAATACCACGTAACGGCCAAAATTAGTAATAAATAATACTCCTAGTTTAAAAAATGGTGAAGAAATCTTTCCTTATAAAAAAAATCTTGAAAATCAGCATATTTTTTTTCGTCAGAGATTTTCTTCCTCATTAGTGTTTGACCGCGTGCTATTCGCGCCCGGCTATATCGCGATCGACGCAAGAGCAACGATAACGCGAGACTGGGCCAATGCTTTTTGTTCTACAGGGCGCTTGGAGAATCAAAGTCGAGAAGAATAAGTCACAACCCCAGCTTATTCACACGTCGACGTTCGAAGTGAGAAAATACGTTTTGCCCAGATTTCAAGTCACAATAAATCCACCGAGATCCATACTGGCGGACGCCGAAAACGTCACGTGGACGGTGTGCGCTAGTTACAGCTATGGAAAGCCCGTGCAAGGCAGCCTCTCGCTCAAGTTGAGCCCCCAAACTTGGAGCTGGCTACCAAAGCCCCATCCTCCCGAGATCAACAATGAGATGCAGGTGTGTTTTCATTTATGTCAATTGTTCAGAAACTCCTTAATTGGTATATAGTTATCAGTACTGTGCATATTGGGCGGTAATAATTTGTTGCAAACCTCTTTCGATTTCATTCAATATTACGCGATTGTAATACTCCAATGGTACAGGCGGGGCGACCGAGAGGGGGGAGGCTCTTTTTGATGTTCGATATTTTATTAGCCAGGCGTCAAACAACATCTGATAAAGTTATTTCGCTGAACTCTCATATGGAGCTTTCATGAAGTCAATTTAACGATAACCTGGTTGCTCGTATCGCCTGCATTTGTATATGTAACGTGAGTTCCAATCAAAAGCTAATAATAAGAATTTCTTCGGATTTTTCAAAACATCAATTGAACGCTTTAAGGGAGGGGGTGGTACATTGCAGTTTGAAGCTTTATATTCCGCAAACGGGGGTTAAAAATAAAGAATGGTAAATGGATCCTCAATTTCAAAATAATGCAAAAACGTTAAAAATAAATAAATTTTAAAATAATGCGTTACATATTAAGGGGTAAGGCCACTGTAACGGCCCAAAAAAAAAAAGGTTTTTTCACTAATTTTTTGCTCCCGAAATTGAAGGTATTTGAAAAAAAACTTTTAATGGTGTTATCGGGCATACATTAAACTTTATTATAAATTTTTTTTACAGTAAAAAAAAACAAAATGGCGGTTCCACAGCTATCTTCCCGGGACATGTTTTGCTTCCAGGGCTCCGCGGCACGCAGCACCACTGGTGCACTTTTGAATCTAGAACAAAAAAAAAACCATTAATCTAGAGGGCTATAGCTAGAGAATGTCGATCGGATTTTAAAAAGTATTAATTTTTGTGGATTTGGCGTGCGTTTGAAAAAAAAAATTGATTTTTGACGAAAAAAACGGCAAGTTTTTTGTTAATAAAAAATCAATAAATAAAGTTCTTGAAAATTCCGATCGACATTCTCAAGATAATGTAAATGTTCACATCTGGTTAAAATTTCAAGTAAAAAAAATGAAAATTGTTCGAGTTATGCTGCGTGCCATTTTGAAAAACCATGTTTCGAGAAAAACGCGTTTAAAGTTTTGCGAATAGTTTTTTATTGGAAAAAATTAAAAAAAGAAGTTCTTATTTTAAGGGGTCTTCTTATTCTAGAGGGTTTAAACTATTTTTTAAGCCAATAAAAAAAATCGATTTTTCAAAAAATTTACAGTGGCCTTACCCATTAAGGCCTCATATGCCTTTGTTATACATTATATACCTTTGAATTAAGTGCGAGGTAAAGTATTAAAATTTTTTTTTCATTTTTTTAAATTTTTTAAATGAATGCATAATATATCAAGAATATTGTGTTAAAATTTCAAGTCGTACGGAGTGAAATTGACGAAGTTATGAGTATTTGAGCGTCTATTGCTCCATGCCGTTCTCTTCTCTTCTGCCTTTTTCAAACCGTTTTTCTGAGACTTGTTATATTTGACGTCCGTGTGCACGATAACTCAAAATCTACTGGACCAATCGCTTTGAAATTTTGCACGGTACTTCTTCACATAATTCACCAGGTATTGTCGAGAGTTTTTTTGTTTTTTTTTTAATAATTACTAATTTTTCAACAACAAATTAGCCGATTTTTTTAGCGAAAATCGGGTTTTTGGCTCCCAAGTGCTACGAAAAATCGAAAAATCGAAAAAAAAAAAATCCTCCCGTCATTACCTCGAGAAACATCTCCTTTAACAAATGCATTTTGATTTTTTTGTTTCAAATGATTCTGTTGCGAGTTATGGTGCACACCGCAAACCAACTTTTTTTCGAGGCGCCTCCAGGGTTTAATTTTCACGCGCTCAATTTTGAATATTTTGCAATGCAAATTTAGGAGAATGTTGTTCAAATGTTACTTTATTATATGTAAATTTTTCAATAAACGAACACTATTCGTTACGCCAAAAAAAAAATCTTAAAAACATGCCTTTTTTTCGCCGAATTAACTTTACCCCGCCGTTAAAAAGCACATGAGTTCCTAGCCCAAAAATACTTTTTTTTTTTTGGAAATCGACATGAGTTTTGTCAGCGAAGTACACTCAATTGTTGCAAAATGTTTATTTTTGCAAATTTGGCACCATTTTTAATAAAGAAGTCGAATTTTCGACCAAAAAAACAGCCTCGTTCATAAAAACCGCAGTTATGTATATAAATATTTAAAATAAAATTCGGAACCTCTTTATTATAAACAGAAATGTTTGGGTCGGTGCCAGTAAAAAAAAATAAATATATAAATACTTAACTACAATGGACAAATCGAGTGCAAATGTATGGAGCTTCAGAGTAAATTAGTTTTTAGTTTTCGAAATTTTGAATCACTGACATCACTTTAAAAAAAATATATAATGAAGAATAATTAAAATATTTGAAATATTTATTTTTATAGTTATCAGTTTTTTTTTCCAAGTCGCTTTCATATTTCGTAATTCTTCCAAAAAGTAAATTCTGAAAAAATTCCCGACAATTTTCAAAATTCCCTGACTTTTCCCTCATTAATCAAGGAAGAAAAAAAAATCATTGAGTTTCCCCGGTTCTCCATATGCGTAACAGTCATGGTGAAGGTGCGACAACAAGACATGACGAAGTTGCAAGAGTTTCCGATTTGTTTATCAAGCCCTAAAAACGAGCGTGTGACGCTACTCCTCCACTCAAGACCCTAAAGATACTGTGTAATACAGGGCAGAGTAAAGCTTGACGATTGAACTCCGTTTCAGCTGACATCAGCGGACGGATGTACGAAATTCACGGTGACCGGTGCGGAACTTCGTTTGGCTGATGGGCAAGTTGAACCGACGAGTATAGTGCTCAGTGCAAATTTGACCGAATCGGGCACGGGCGTGATCGAGACTGCGACGAGTCGTACGGACGTCGTGCGTGAAGCGTTGAAGCTCGAATTCGCGCCGCACACACCAAAATATTTCAAGCGCGGACTCCCCTATTACGGAAAGGTACGTCGAGTCGTTTCGTCATCTCTGAATAAATAATCTCATCATTACCGTCGATCAATTCGTAGCTGCGAGTACTGCGCGAGGATCAGACACCTGCACTCGGTGAAAAGATCGAGTTGTGCCTGAGCGTACGTGACAAGGACGAGTGGGCTCGTGTCAGCGTTGAGTGTCGAAACTTCACCTCGTCCGTTGGTGGTTTCGTTAATTTCATCGTACCGCCCCAGCACAAGGATATCGTCCTCTTGAATTTCGTCGCCAATGCGATTGAATACCCGAACAAGTATTATTCACCGGACGAACCATGGAGGGTATGCATATTTGTCTCTCCTCTCTCTCTTTTCTCTTGACTTTGGCGATTCACGGCTGCAACGAGGCACCGAAAAAATTATTTTTCTTCCCCATAAATCAACGGCACGTTAACGATAAGTTAAAAGTATTTACGCCAATCGGACTAGAGGTTTGAAATGTCATAAATTGCCTCGAGTTTACGTGTTTATAAGACGACCTGGTCTAAATATAAACCTCTTTTTTGAGGGGCACTATTTGTTAGGTTATAAAAGAAGAAACGTCTTGAGATTTATTGCGAGGTCACTAATGTCGGCAATCCAGCGTGATAAGACAAATTACGTCAAACCGGGTTTGCCCATGATTCCCGTCGGATGGATAAGGTTTCAAGAAATCCCCGGAATATCTCTTCATCTTACGCTTCGCTCGATTGATTACACGTGAAAAATAAAAAATAAAATCAACCAATGGCGTCGAGATAAGGAAAAATCTCGCAAAACCCAAGCCATTTGTTATTGTGAGATTAGAAAACACACATTTATCAACCATGTGTCAGGCGTAATTAATGCATCGAAGTGTTTCGCAACTCCTGTATCCGTTTGAAGTTGATATCGTCAGCGGTTTTCGAGATACGGTAAAACCGGCTTTGACATACTTTGCCTCACTAAGCTAGTGCATCGATATTTTTGATCCGAGAATGAATATCAAGACTTTTTTTATTTTGCAATGTTACAATAAATGCCCTTAACGGAGTCGTCTAGTGCGAAGGCTGTTTTTAATGCTTTTTTGGGGAATTTTTATTCGACAATCCATTAAAGTAAAATAATTTATAAATTTTATATCATTTTTATTAACATTTAAACAAACTTTGTGAATTTTTTGAAGTCATTATATAGAATATAGTCGGAGATACACCGCCCAACAGGAACACATATAAAAAGAGTTGCTCCACTGCTGCCAAGATTCCGGCCGTTCTGCTTATCTGAAGAAAAAAACCGAACGCAATTTTAATCCTGAGACTTGAAGCTCTACATGGAACTAAAATAAAGTTAGAATTCCAAAAAAAAAATAATTTACGCTTTAGCAAAAAAAATCAATTTTTCGTTTTTTTTTGGGATCTATATAGCTGATAAAACGAAAACTAACGGAGTAATCTTAATTATTTTTGTTCAACTTGTAGTTATATATGTACTAAAGATGCTGTATAAATTTGAGCAGAATCAATCAAATTGTTTTTGAGATATCACGGCAGCGGTTTGAAAAATTGTGTTTTGAGAAAAACGCGTTTGAAAGTTCTTGTATATAATTCATAATAAAAAAATGGTGTCACCATCAATCTGTTATGCCTGGACCATAGAGTACACCTTCCTCTTCTTCAAAGAAGGCATGCAAGGCCGTTTTCTCTTCTTTCGGTCTGACACACTAGACGACCCCCTTAAAAAAATAAAAGTATAATATTTATTCGCGGCCTTGGTATGAAAAGTGACCACAAGCCGTTTTTTGCCGATATTTTTCAAGGAAAGGTCTTTTCACCATTTTTGAGACTTAGGGTATGTTTTATTACTCCTTCTGGCTGTTACATGGTTTTTTTTATTAGTCTTTAAAAATGGTGGAAGTATGGCTCGTTCTTATAAACTGTATTTTCCAAACTGCTCATGAAATTTGGTATCAATGTTTCTAACCTTGATGTCTAAAACACGACCCTAAAGGTTTTCGAAAATTAAAAGAAAAAGTTTTTTTTTATTGCTAAAACTAGACTTTTTTTTTCTAAAAATTCAATCTTTTTGTTTCAAAGCGTACCGATTCACCGATTTTCAACATTTCTTATTTTTTCTCGGTTTAGGTTCTGCGTATGAGTACTGTATGTGTAATGGAAGAAAAATGGTCGATGGTTTTTTTTTCTCAATTTAATTCCGGCGATGTTTCGAAAATCATGTTATACCTCCGCCATTTTTAAAGATTAATGTGCCAAAAGATTAAGATTTTAAAGAGTAACATGCCAAAAGTAGTAATAAAACGAATCTCAAGTCTCAGGAGTGGTGAAGAAATCTTGCCATTTAAAAAAAATATTGAAAATCAGCTATTTTTTCCTCGCCTAAAGGTATCTTCCTCCTTAATCCCCGTAATTGTGTCATTGGCAGTAATATTGTTTGTGCGTTCTTCCAAATGTAGCCCAAATGATTGCAGGTGATTAACGAAAAAAACCGGAAGCTCGAGTTTTTTAAATTGATACAATAAGCGACGATCTGTTGACACAGGATAAAAAATACAGTATAATTAGTGCTGAATAACAAATCCTAAAAATCTTATTTTCCCAGTTCACAATTTCGTCTCCCGAGTCGCATTTATGGCGATCGTTCTTTTTTAGATGTTAATGCGTCAGCCCTCGGCTTACATCGATGTAGAAGCTTGGTACTCACCATCCGACAGTTATCTCGCCGTTGCGCGCGGCTATCAGCCAATCGTGTGCGGCGAAGAGTACCCTTTCAACGTTATGTACACGATGCCAACAAGTGGCGAAGTCGCCAATGAGTCTCTCGCTTTTCATTATTCCATCAATTCCAAGGGAGATCTCTCGATGTTCGGTCACGTGGAGCACAAGCCACACCAGGACTCTCATCTCAATTATTCCGAGTTTCGCAACGTTCTTGGAGCTGACGAGGCTCCGAACAATAAGAGCGAACATTCCAGTATTGTTCACAGGTCTCTCTCTCTCTCCCTCTCTCCTCTTTTATCCTGTATCAGTTTTTTTTTCTCGTATACAATGATGCTGTAATTGGCACGTTCTTCGTGTCAGGTTCCCTATGAGTGTCAAGGTAACGCCGAGCATGGCACCGTTGTCGGAGCTGTTGGTGTATTACGTGCGGAACGACGGCGAGACAGTCGCGACAACGTACACAATTGAGGTGGGCCACTGTTTCGAGAACAAAGTCAAAACGTCCTGGCACGATGAGACCCAGACACCCGGCGAAATGACGCGCTATCACGTCGAAGCGGCCCCATGGTCGTTGTGCGGCGTATCCTTTCTCGACAAGTCGACTCTCTTCTTGGCTCACGATTCCAACAAGGGATCGAGTCTCTTGGATGCGGAAGAAGCGTTCGACGGTGTAAAGAGGTTCCATTTTGACGCCGCTACGTCGCTTTATGAGACCGCCTGGAGTCATTGCGAGAGTAAGCGCTTTGGAAATCTTTGAAAAGAGAGAGGGGGAGAGAGAGAGAGAGAGAGAGAGAGAGAGAGGCGGGATACGTTAATGAAGCGTTTTGCAGAAACGACTCAGTCAAAGAGAAGCATCGGTGAAATCGATCATCTTCCGGGTTCTGCATTTGAGTCCCGGAATTTTGAGAGAGACAGACGAGCTAGACGCAGATGGAATTTTGGTGTCGGGCCTACCGTAGGCGGTGGCAGTCCTTGGGTCAACTATGTAGATGCCATGCAGGCATTCCATGTATGCTTTGCTTCTTCTACTGCCTCTTCGCCAAGAATCTCAGCGATAGCCTTAATTTTTTTCCTTATATTTGTAGGCCTTTGGCGTGATAGTTATGAGTGATCTGATTGTCGAGACGAGGCCTTGTCCGCAGTATCCGTTGATGGCCAGTTATGGGGGTATCGCGTACAGTACGATGCGTTCTGGAACGAACATAGCGGGTGAGTACCCTATGTCACTTAGTTTTTTCCATTCTCGCAGGACAAGCTTCGAACTCGGTGGAAATTTGGAGAGTTCATTGTAAGGAAAGTACTGGTGCGGTATTTCTGGTATATCATTTATATACATATATATATATGACTGTTCTGACCATGCACAGGTATTGTGGGACTGAGTCACGTCTATTGGGGTTAAGGTTTACCTGAGACCCCAATAGAGCTAAGGTTTTCGCTCCTTTTGCGGTCGCGCTTGGACGAAAACGTTGACGTACAGTTTTTAACGTGTCAAATCATTGATAAAATGTGACTCCACGCTTGTTTAAGTACAAAAGTAACTATATTTGTTGCTAGCAATAGCTAATAATTGCCGGGAATTTCAATGTGAAATTTCGCTTGGGACGATAAACCTCTCCAGTCGTGATCAAACTGCCATAGAGTGTGTACACGTACACGTGTACTGATCACGGACCGATCCACGTCAAAATTGAAATCACACTTAAAGGAGAAACATTCTGACACTATTGACGGCATCTAGAAAGCTTTAACGGACACGCTTAACAGCCTAATAGAACATTATTTAATCGACAGTTTTAATTGGTTGGAGAACTGATGTGGGCGGTGTATGCAGTTTGAAAGACCTCACCTTAACGGAGCCATTGGTCTCATTCCCTCCGCACAGACCTCGTATACCGAAGATAAATTAAATCACCCAAGTAGTTTGCTTACAATTAATTAAGGCGGGATATATAGTTAAAGCGTTAGAAAATCGACTTTTTTAACGATAGAACAATATATATATATAAAATATTTCCCAAAGTTTCAAAGCGGAATTCGAAAAACTTCAAACGTTACAGGCAGGCAGAAATGGGCAAGAAGTAATTAAATTAACGATTACAATTACTACGGTAATTGATAATTTAATAACTTTGTACCAGATTACTTAAGTAATTAGTTACTACAAGTGCCTAATGCAATTTAATTCAAATTCGATGTGAAGTTTGAACGCGTTGTTCTCAAAACTGAATTTGCGAAATTGGCGTGCAAATTACTTAAAAATTGCTAAGCCGATGGAGTTGAAACTTGATAGAACTATTCATAACATTGCTACCTTCTCGTTGACGAAGATTATTTTTGAAAAATTAAAAAACAAAAACTTTTTTAATCCTCATTATAGAGAATTTATTTTGTACGTGCCATTTTCGTAAATTTGCATCTCCTTCATTTTATTTACTGTCAAATAGAACCTATACATATTCTAACCGAAAAAAATTAGAATTTTGTTGCAAATCGAAGTCTACGGGAAGCTAGACTGCACACCCATTCGCAATTGCCGCGGGAATCTTGCTGTGACACTCTGCCACTTTATTTCTTAGTTTGAAAAATCCCTCGAAATGGCTCAATTTTTCCCGTCTAAATGTATGTCCCGCCTGAAGTCTCGAAATTCGCTGCACCATAGCTCGACCTTAATGATTATTGAACCGACAGGTCCGACTTGCACGCGTTACGACGCGTAACAAAGCAATATGATTGTTTTCTTGCAAAAAAACAAGACGTTTTGCAACGTTCACAAAATATAAAAGATTACAACGGTGATAGAGTTTCCATTTCTACCTAGTTCCGATGGCTGCTCATTTCGCGGCGCCGGGCCAGGCTGGTCCGTTCCTCAACGATAACGAGATAGGCTACGTCGATCATTCGACCGATCACGCGAGTGCCACACTTAGGTCGTATTTCCCGGAAACGTGGCTTTGGGAATTGGTGCCGACAGGGTTGGTAACGCGGCTCGCCTGAAAGCATCAAACGAAACGCGAGAGTAACTTCTTTTCTCATTTTGTTTGGCAGGAAGGACGGTCGTGTGACGATAAAGCGTAATCTTCCGCACACGATAACCGAATGGATCGGTCACACGGTGTGCATTTCGCCGAATTCCGGTCTCGGCATAGCACCGCCAGCCAAGATAACGGCCTTCCAGCCTTTCTTCCTCGATTATTCACTGCCTTACAGCGTGAAACGGGGCGAAACGTTGCGAATGAAGGTATCACTCTTCAATTACATGGAGCACAGTCTTCCGGTGAAAATCACGCTGCTCGACACCGCCGGCTTTGAGCTCCATCTGGCTCAAAGATCCGCGTCTTATTGCGTCGCTGCCAAGTCCAGCGTTGTTCACGAGTATCCTTTGCGAGCTCGGTCGATCGGCGAGATAAACGTTACGGTCAGCGCCGCTGTTGATTCGGAGTACGAGAAGCTATGCGGCCCGGATGTTCTTCTCAACACACGGTGGGTACTGCACTCTCTTTGAAATAAATCAGACGTATGTATTAGGACGTTGGATAAGTTCTCGCTGGTCTCCAACAGAGTGCGTTACTACGTGCGTTTAGTTTAAGACGATAACGCTTCTGTAAAGAAGTACTATAAGCAAGCTTGAAATTCAGTATATGTCATTTCGCCGAAGCGTAAAACACTTTTTTTATAGTGTTAAACATGTCAAAATTCGTACCAAAAAGAATATTTGTGCAGATTTTTACTGCACTAAGGTAAATGTCCCAATTATTGAACAGCTAAGCATCTGGGGGATTGAATTCGTTGAGAAAAAAATATAAAATCAAGAAAAAACCATCGCTTTCAGGTTCAAATGATACTTTGATATTTTTACTTTCGAAAAATCACCCTTTAAATTATTTTTAAATGATTTCAAATGAAAAAAAAGAATAACAATGTGAAGAATGCAAATGTCCCAATTATTGAACACTGGAAGTGCCTATGTCCCTAATATTGAATAGGCATGTCCCAGTTATTGAACACTCTCGAGAATTCTTTTTCCGTTCTAAAAATATTATTTTGGGTACAATATTGAGAAATAAAAGCAAAATGAAACACTTAAATAATCTTTTGTTAATCATGTAAAAATACAAAAATATATATTTAGTCTCTTTTGAAAGGTTTTTGGTTCATTCGCATTTGGTTTATTTTTGCTTTTCAACTCGAACTTTATTTTATTTTTATTTTCAGCTTCCTCGTTTTCATATTCTGTTTTTGTTTGATTTTGTCGCAGCTTGGCTCCCTGAAATATCGGAGAGCAAAAAATATTGAACAGTAAATTCGTATTTTTAGGTTACATTTAGGTTATATTCTCTTTTTACTTTCCTTTTTATGTTTATTGCACGAAAATACAAATGAAAAATATATTTGACGATCTTAGAGTTATTATTAAAAGAATAGAGGTAAGTTTATTCAGGAACTTACAGTTTTTGTTTGAATAAATCCGATTCACACGATCTGTCACACGTTAACTGTCTCGATGTTTTGATGGGTTTAATGACGCCAACTTGGAGAATTCGAGTGTTCAATAATTGGGACAGACTGCATTTTCTATGTCCCAATGATCGAACACCGTATTTTTAAACAAATAATTAAATAAAGTTTTTTCATAAAAATTGTAATTTGTAAGAAATTTTCTGAGGAACCTGAAACGCCTTTACTTTTTGAGATGCGACAGTTTTTGAATTTTTTATGCCCTTACGCATGAAGCGGCGCATCTTAGCAAAAACGATAAGCAGTTACCACGAGACGTCAAAACGAGTCACCGTTGCTGATTAAATAATTTTTTTCTCTATTAATTAAAGCTTTTTTTTGCACAAGTAAGGTAACATTTCGATAGCTAAAAGTTCCATATATGTAATGAAATTTTATAAATAAGTAAATGCATGCAGGTGAATGAGAAATAATTAGAATACAAGATAGTGTTCAATAATTGGGACCTGTTCAATAATTGGAACATTTACCTTACTTTATTTTAAAAACAAATCTGCAGCTGCATTCAGCATTCTTGTTGAGACTTATTGCGACCATGCTCTGTCGGGAACAACATGCAGAGATTGGTTTAGACGCTTCAAAAATAATGATATTGATTTGTTTAATTGGAGGCACTTCATGAAGACTTATGTCAGACGCTAGCTGAACTTGCAGAATCATTAGGAGATGATCACACAACAGTTTTGAAACGCTTGAAAGCATTCGGAATGAATTTTTTTTTTAATAAAGCTACAATTTTAACGGAAAAACAGCAAGAACTTATTCAACATCCCAGTACGTGTATGTGGATGATTTTTTATCATTCATTATCATGAGTTATTGACGAGGGGAATACGTGAATACGCCGACAAAATGGGAAGTGTTTTTCTTCTTTTTTCCGATGCAGTGACAGTATCGTGAAACCCATCCTCGTTGAACCAGAGGGCTTCCCAATTGAGACCACCAAGTCTGCGTTCATCTGTCCGAAGGACTTCAGTGATAACTCCTCGATAAGATGGAATCTCGATCTGCCGAAGGAGTCGTTGGTGCCCGACAGCGCGAGAGGCTACGTTTCCCTCGTAGGCGACCTGTTGGGTCCGGCACTCGAGAATCTCGACAACCTTGTGCGTCTTCCCTTTGGCTGTGGAGAGCAAAATCTTATTCTCTTCACCCCCAACATACACGTTATCGGCTACCTTGAGGCGGTGGGTCGCAACAATCCTGATTTACGGAAAAAAGCCATACGCAGCGTGGAGACGGGTACGCATTATAGCGTAATACAACAACAACAAAACTTTCACTTTAAAGGCAGAGATCAGTAGTGATGAAATTTTCGGAAGATGTTATCAATTTTCCGAAAATGAATATGTTGGGCATTAGCAACTTTCTGAAAACTAATAGTTTTATTTAGGTTTTGCAAATATTTCAGATAGATTGGGCTCCAATAAAGAACATGAGTTTTTTTAAGATAAACATATATAAAAATGTTAAATATTTAAATTAAACATTTAAAATATACTGAAATTCGCAAAATCATTTAAACACTAGAGTAAAAAAAATTCATTGAAAGCAGATACAGAATATGTTTATTGTTATAAACAGAAATTTTCATGTCGTTGCCGATGAATGAAAAATAAATATAAACACTTATCTACAATAATAATTGTGTACTTGTGTATTGACGAATCGAATGCAAGTGTATAGAGCTTTAGAGTAAATAAGTATTTAGTTTTTGAAATTTTCAATGTTTGGCACTGCCATAACTTTTGTTGTTGTCTATAATGAACAATAATATAAATACTGAAAATATACAAACATATTTATTTTTATACTTTTCATTTTTTTTTTCGTCGGTTTTTCTTTTTCGTAATTCTTGTAAAAAGTAAATTCTGGAAAATCCAGAATCAATTCAAATCTGTCTGTCACCGACTATTTTTAATTTTCATCAATTACCAATAAGTTGAAACACACTTAAACCCAATTGTTCCATGCCGGGCGCTGTTTTAAGTTGCGATGTTTTTTATCATCGAGTTTTAATTTTTCGATAGCGAGTTTTATTTTCAAAAAATCTTTTGGTAAATATGCGGAAGTGTCACTCCTGTCAGAATCGAGCTGATTTTTTTTGTGTGGTTTCTTACTGTTGAAAAACATCATATTTACTATTATTATGGCAGCGCATCAACAAAAACAATGTCAATCAATATTTTTTCCAAGATTTTTATTCGTCGACCTTTTGAACTTTTTTTCAAGATTTTAATTGATTTTGGTCAAACTTTAAACGGCCAAAAAAACCCAAACAACCCAAACACTCCATTGTGAAATATAAACTGAATATTTAAAAAAAAATTCTCACCTAAGTCTCTATGTACATTAGTGTTTGTACTTTTGTGTTGCCCAGTATATTGATAACCAATCGAACATTGTATTTGCATGTTTACATTCTACCCACATCTAATAAGAATAGCTTGAGAGCTCGTACGAAAGTTAAAAATAGGATTGAATTAACGTAAAATTAAAGTGAAAAAAAAATGTTAACGCATTAAAAACATTGTGCGCCATTAAAATATAACTTAATATGAGGTTTGATAATCATAAAGAATTGATAAAAAAAATGTACAGCCTCTTTTTAGCAGGAGTGACACTTCCGAATATTTACCAGTCTTTTTAAAAATATCAAACTGCAAGCGGGATAAACTGCTATAAACGTTGATCCATTTGATGTTTCAACCTCTTTATTCATCCATAAGACTTTAGGAGAAACCGTATTTTCATACTCGATACACTTTCACGATTTTCATCGAGTGCCAAGTTTTCGATCGATGGATCATCGCGGGCTGTAGCACTAAAAATATACTTGGACGATAATGAAAGCGTTAAGTATAGCAGACAAGCAAACTAAACCGAAACAAACTAATTTGGCAAAGTTTACGACACGAATGGACTTGCATCGACCGGATATGCGATTGAATAACAACTTATCATATAAATATCAACTATTTTGAGCGACATCTCAATTTTCGCATTTTGACGTTTGCCTCATAAGGTGACAGAAGTTCGATGCCCAAGGTATCTTCAAGTAAAATACTTTTCGAGAACGTCGCAATAATATTGCCTACCGGATATTGTCGTACAGGTTATCAGCGGGAGTTGAACTACCGACATCCGGATGGCTCGTATTCCGCCTTTGGTCCACAGGGTTCCGGGAACAGTGGTTCGATGTGGCTCACGGCCTTCGTTGTAAAGTCCTTCGCCCAAGCTCAAACGTTGATACACGTTGACGAGCGTGATTTGAAAATGTCGGTCGACTGGATAGTGAAGAAACAACTGGAGAATGGTTGCTTTCCTCTGATAGGAACAGTCTTCCACAAAGACATGAAGGTAACGTGAGGCTCCCAGGCTCGTCGTGTCAATCTCAAATGTCTTACGTGCAATTCCGAGGCTCATTCTTCGTTCACGTAGGGTGGTCTTCAAGAGGATCAGGAGACTTATCCATCGGCATTGAGCGCTTATGTACTGATAGCCCTCCTGGAATCTGGAGTTCCCCTCGCTCCGTCCCTCATCAGCAATGCTTCGTACTGTTTGGAGAAGGGTATGGCGGCGAGCGAGAGAGACGGAAATCCTTACACGGCAACGCTCTCCACGTATGCGCTCACCCTCCTGGAGCATCCAAATGCAAATGCCAGTATGCAATCGCTGCTCTCGCGGGCAACCCGTCTCGACGTGAGTTATTTTTATTGTGAAATCAAATTTTAATTTCGCATATTTCTCCTTGTGATTCACACATTGCAAATACTAAGTGAGTTAACATAGCATAGAATTATATAGCAGGTCCGTAAATAACGCCGTTTGTCATCGATAATGCTATATTGTACATTTGGCACTGTAGGATTTAATCTGGTGGGAGGACACGAGGAAGCCATCTAAGGGTTTGAGCGTAGAGATGACAGCTTACGCTGTACTCTCCCTGGTAAAACTGGGCGGCGACGCGAATATAGCACTGGCACTAAAAGCCGTACGATGGATGGCGAAACAGAGGAACGCCGAGGGCGGCTTTACTTCGACCCAAGACACCGTTTTGGGCCTCGAGGCACTTACGAAATATGCCGGTGCAGTGTCAACCAACACGACCGATCTGCGGATACTCGTTACCACCGGCGTCGTTGACCAGGTATTCCGTATGAACGAGGAAAACCGCATGGTATTGGCTCAAACTCGACTACCGGTTTTACCGACTTCGATTGAGATATTCGCCGAGGGTGAGGGATGTGTACTCGCCACGGTGAGTACTTTGAGCATATAAATTCCCAAGACCGAGTGAGAGAACGATGATTCTCTCTCATGCGTGAAATAACGAGAAAATGCCAACAGGCGAGTCTGAAATACAACGTGGCGAACGCCACGGGCTCGGAGGCTTTCGAACTAACGTTGAACGCCGAGCCTGTGATTTCCGGTGGTGAGTGTTCGATGCAAAAACTTAGCATCTGTTCCCGCTACAAAATGGCCGACGAAGAGACCAACATGGCACTTTTGGAGATCGGCATGGTCAGCGGTTACGTTCCTGACAAGCCGAGCTTGCACGCACTTCTAGAAGAACCCAACACGAGTGAGTAACGCGTATAGTTTGTGTGTTCGTCAGAGATCGCGGCCCGTCTGTAACAAATCACGTTGAATGTTTGATATGTGTCTCCATAATATATCCGGTAAGATCTCTTTACAATCCCGTCGTTTGTATTTCAACACAGAGGTGAAGCGATTTGAGGAGGAACGCGGCACCGTCGTCGTGTACTTCGACAAGTTAACCAGCGAGACAACGTGCATATCTTTTCTCGTACTGAGGAAAAATATAATCGATCAACCGCAGCCGGCGAATGTCAAGCTCTACGACTATTACCAACAGGAGCTTGTCGTTACGCAGGTGAACATGAGAAATTGTTTAATAAGGATGGAAAAGTACTAACATTTCCAATGCTGCAGATATCATTTTTGTATGCAACTACATCTACCTAGAGGCCCGAAAAAATAGGAAATTTCGATTTTTTCCCCGGGAAACGGTTGATGAAAAAGAGAAACGCATTTTTTTAACGCAAAGGTGCATATATTGAGAGACGTTGAAAAAAATCGCCAAAAAATACAGAAAACGACAAAAACATCACTGCCGCCAGATGATGATATTTTTTTCGCGATGTTTGGCGGTGGACACTCTCCAGCTTAGACGGTCCATCTGAAATCTAAAAATTGAACGGGTTATCCAACTTAACAATAAATACGAGTCGTTAACGATCGTCGCATTTTTTAATCATTTTTTTTAACAACCTGGCGACGAATTGAAACCCGAGCATAAAAAATCTATGAAAAAAAGTCGTCATTTTTACGTAACTATCGAAAAATGAAGATCGATTTAAAAACAAGTGATATCGCCAACGACCTTTAAGGTAGTACGAGCGCGCAATCTTGACTTCTATAGATTTCGTTCAAATTTTAACCAGACATTGTTCATATCATTATGCATGTTTGAGTGAAATTTTAGACCAGTCGACTATTTAGATTCGTAGATAATGGGTGTTAAAATTGCAACTTTTAACACTGCAGGGTCTGCATTGAAATTCAAACATAATAATTTTCCGTAAAAAAATATTTGTCCCCTATGATAAGAAGACATATGGCAACACCGCATCGTTCCACGTATCCAATGATGTGAGTTTGCGCGGCGTATTTAAAATAATACTGCAACACGAATTTTTATTTCGAAGTAATTTTTAATCGAACAAAGTTTTCAATCAGTTATGAATGAACCAACACTTTTATTTGTTAATGAAAATAACATAAACAATATAAAATATTAATATTTATAATGCAAACATTTTTTTATGACAACATTTTTAACTTTAGGCACACGATAATTATTTTTTTCTCGAAATATTTAACGATACTGTTCTGCGGTGTTGCCAAATATGTCTTCCAATTATAGGGGACAAATATTTTTTACGAATAATTATTCTGTCTTTACTGAACGTTTTTAGCAAAAACTGAATAGTCAAGGCAATCCAAACGTTTTTTCACTCTTTCCCTAATTAGTTTGTTATCTAAACATAATTTTTATTCACAGTTTATAAACACAATAGAATGGTACGACGAATTATGCGACCTGATTTTCGGTCAATGCAGAATTGAAAATTGCAAATTTTAAACCCATTGTCTCCCAATCTAAATAATCGACTTTTCGGAAATTTCACTCAAACATGCATAATGATATAAACAATATCTGGCTAACATTTGAACACAATCTTAAAAGTTTCTCATTGTATTTCCTTTGAATTTGAAAACAATTTATCGAGTGGTTCTCGAGATATCATGTCCACCGACTTTGAAAAAAGTGTTTCGAGAAAAACGCGTTTAAAGTTTGAAGTCTGGTGCCGGTACGGCCCGCCCGGCCAACGGTTAGAAGCTGTAGCGCATTCAATTTTAGAAATATTTCAATAACATTAACGGGGAATATAGCTAAAAGGTGATACTATCGACTAAAAACACTTCTGGAAAATGGAATTTTTTTACCCACTTAGGTAAACGTAGTCCGTTACATTTTGAATGTATAACAAACACAAAAAATGTACACATTTTTTTTGAAGAGTTACGAATTTTCACGGACCTGCGGGGCGACCGAGAAAGACGAGCGTAAGGAAAAAGCGGACGACCGCGACGAAGATCACAACGGCGCGGGCGGAGGCCTAGACGAAGGAATTCGTCCTATTGCTCTCGACAAGTCGTCGCTCGTACCACGTAACGAGTCGATTGACGACGATTCGTCGACTGCCGTCGCTGATACCCCGACAACGGCAGCCTCGAACTTACGCGAAATCGAGAACTCGGATTGATCGCGCCGGACCAACGTCGAGGACATCGCAGAAAAAGGCGGCGCTGAACCCGAGCTACATTCAAGAACGACCGATTTCTGCGGCAATTGTTCCTCCGTCGCTATCGACCATGAACTTGCCCTGTTGCAAACGACCAATGGAACCCTCTAGCCAACGATAGGAATCTCATACATTCCTATCTGGCTTATTTGGCAGTAGAAATTTCGGAATCTAGTAATTTATCAGGATTCATTACAGTTTTCGGTTACACGGTTTCCGGATTTGTAAAACCGATATGGTATGTATCAGATTTTACTATTTTTATGAGCAAGGTAACATCTGCGAGGAATAACGTACGTACGATCTATTGGATCAAAACGGTATTGTAGGGTCAATTGGAACGTTTTTGAAAAAATCGGTTAGTGTGACTTTATTTTATACCCTTTCTGTTCGGTAATAGGTTCTAATTATAGCTAGATTATCTGGCTATATGATAATATTATTGATTTTCCTTCTTATATGCCCTTAACTTAGGTAGAAGCATTTTAGAAACCCTCGGAAAATGTTTCATTTGATCCTGTGTCGGGGTCAATGGAAACAATGCCTGCGGTTAGTTGAAATAGGTGTTTTCAGCTGATTGAACTAATGTTCTACTGAATCCAGGTACTGTTAATGATGTGTATGAGGTGATAAAGTATGTTGTGAATAAAATATACTATCAATCGAAATAATCAGTTTTATCGCTCTTCATTCCAGTTTGAGTATCACTGAAGGTATATTAAGATTCTTTAATATTATTTTACTTTCCGGACGATTTCTTGGCGTCTAAAAAATAAAACACGATTTGGAAAACTTGCTTGCGTATGAACTGTTTGTTCGGAGTCAATGGAAATACGTTTAAAAAATCCCGTCAAGTTTACTTAAAACTTAGCATTAATGCTCTTCAACACAATTCTATGTGTTACTTAATGAAACATTTCCGTAGCACATTTCATCAAGGAGCACTCAATAGAGGTCTACGCGAGTGAAGTTCCAAACGGAAATCGTTATAATTTACTTTGTTATCTTGATGAAATTGGGAGCCTGTATAAGGTGAAAGCGTCCAGGTCTAGCCAGGTCTCGATTGGAAGAACTCATTGACAGGATTGAATAACCAGATCAATTTTTACGGATTAAATAGCTTTTTGAAAAACAAATCTTAAAGCCGTATTCACAATTTAATTTGGCTGGATCACTCACCGCACAAACTTGACGGAAAGAGACTTACCGAAACAGGATTTTGATCCTTGGTAGATCTACCTCGGGTTTATCCCTTTTCTCACGTTAGTAGCGGAAGACCGAGTTGATAAGAATTCGACGACATAGATCTGTCCAATATGCGAGGACAAACTGGCCTCTGACATGACCAACGTCTACTGCAGTTCCAAGAGTGTCTTCAAAGTGGCAATTCAAAAAATGCGCCGCGCCAGAGTACTGCTGAATTTCCGTGTTTCCGATCAGCCCGAACATCTACGAGGCCGCGTCGAATTCCATCTCGCCCCACGATGCACCTGTTCGCCTCTTGACAAACGTGAAGCAGACAAAAATTATTTGTTGCCAACCATGGTTTTTACACGCATTATTGACTCAGGAATTCCCTGACTTTTCCAGATTTTCCACACAGGTTTTGCAAATATTCCAGGGAGCTTGGGGTCAAATAAAGAACATAATTTTTTAAGATCAAATATATGAAAATGTTAAATGTTAAAATTAAAAATTATTTTTTAAAACTGAAATACGAAAAATAATTCAAACACTGAAAATTAAAAAAAATTATTCTTCTTTGCCCAACCTGTTCTTTATTGCAGACAAAAAAATTGATGTCGGTGCCAATCAATAAAAAAATGAATATTAACACTTATGTACAATAATAATTGTGTGGTTGTGTATCGACAAATCGAATGCAAATGTATAGAGCTGCAGAGTAGACTAGCTTTGAGTTTTTGAAATGTTCAATGTTTGGCACTGACCTAACTTTTCTGTTATATATAATGGAGAATAATATAGATATTAAAAATATACAAAAATATATATTTTCATATATTTCAGTTTTTTCTCAAGTCGTTTTCATTTTTCGTAATTCTTAGAAAAAGAAAATTTCGAAAAAAATCCAGACAATTTTCAAAATCCCCTGACTTATCCCTGATTATTCCAGGAGCAAAGAAATTCCCTGAGTTTTCCCGATTATCCATATGCGTATCAGTCATGCAAAAGTATCAACGTAAATTATGATTACGGATTGGCATTGCTGACAAACGCTATTTTTCCATGCAAAAACGCCGTTAGTTTTCACAATTTTGTCTACGTTTTATCGGCATTTTCCATTCCAGTGTTTGAATCGAGAACCGCAATTGCATTTTACCACTAAATTGCACTAATTGTTCATTCATGAAGGCCTTATATGTGCGATTTCGCCGATTTTTGAAGGTACTTTTCTAGACGCGGTTATAAGAAATGACGCATAGATTGACACCATTTTTTTACAGATAATTTATGCACATGGTTAAGTATATGTAAAGAAAAAATCAGAAATATTAACAAATGGCGGAAATATAACATAATAAAGCAATGTATTTTCTTTGCACGCGCGTTGATGGTGAAAGTTCTCGGCATCGATGTGGGTGTCTGAAAAAAATGAACATATTTTTTTCGATAACGATATTATTTAAAAAAATTATTATAATAAAAATCGGAAACTCGAAATTTTTTTACTCAATTTTCTGTCGGTATTTTATTTTTTATATTTTTTTGTGTCATTGAAATGTTGGTTTCTATGGTTCACACGATAAGTGATGATAGTAAGAATATGTTGTAAACATTTCAAATGCGATCTAAACCTTCGTTCAAGAGTTAGAATTTTCGCAAGGTTCAAAAAAGTGAATCGTGGAAATATGTTATATCTCCGTCATTTGTTAATATTTCTGATTTTTTTACATATACTTAAGGGCGGGGTAAAGTATTAAAATTTTTTTTTCATTTTTTTTAAATATTTTTAAAATGAATGCGTAATATATCAAGAATATTGTGTTCAAATTTCAAGTCGATCGGAGTAAAATTGACGAAGTTATGAGTATTTGAGCGTCTATTGCTCCATGCCGTTCTCTTCTCTTCTGCGTTTTTCAAATCGTTTTTCTGAGACTTGTCATATTTGAAGTCCGTGTGCACGATAACTCAAAATCTACTGGACCAATCGCTTTGAAATTTTGCACAGTACTTCTTCACATAATTCACCAGGTATTGTCGAGAGCTTTTTTGTTTTTTTTTATAATTACTAATTTTTCAACAACAAATTAGCCGATTTTTTTTAGCGAAAAATCGGGTTTTTGGCTCCCAAGTGCTACGAAAAATCGAAAAATCGAAAGAAAAAAAATCCTCCCGTCATTACCTCGAGAAACATCTCCTTTAACAAATGCATTTTGATTTTTTTGTTTCAAATGATTCTATTGCGAGTTATGGTGCACACCGCAAAACAACTTTTTTTCGAGGCGCCTCCGGGGTTTAATTTTCACTCGCTCAATTTTGAATATTTTGCAATGCAAATTTAGGAGAATGTTGTTCAAACGTTACTTTATTATATGTAAATTTTTCAATAAACGAGCACTATTCGTTACGCCAAAAAAAATCTTAAAAACATGCCTTTTTTCGCCGAATTAACTTTACCCCGCCGTTAACCATGTGCATGAATGATCTGTAAAAAAATGTTGTCAATATATGTCGTCATGTTTTTTAAACGCGTCTAGAAAAGTACCTTCGAAAATCGGCGAAATCGCTTGTATAAGGTCTTAACGTTTTACAATGAAACAGCAAATGCGCAATTGAAATTGCCCAAGACATTGCCAATCACGTAGCCGTAATTTTTTTTCTCCACTTACGCAATACGTTGTTCCCATCTGACGAAAATTCCGGACGTTCCAGACAAAGTATATGTACCCTCACGTAAAATTGCTTCGGCAGGTGGAAATTCGGTGGTCGTGGTGATGGGTTCCGAGGGAGGCCATCGTTTCACGTCCTTCAATAAAACGTTGAGTCTCGATGGAATTTATTCGATCTACGGCTTGCCGGAAATCGGTTGGAGCCATGTACCAGAGTAGATCGTGAAGGCTCGAGCATCTTGTCCTTTACCTCCCACCGCGTAAATGATCTCTACCTCCCTCAATATCTCATCGATTCAATATACTCTCGCTCAGAAATGCGCAACATTGATTTTTTTTCCATTACGCAATCTCTCATTTTCAGTCATCAATTTTCGCCTGCAACTGAATATTCCGTTACAATGCACTACTCTGCCAAGTCACAGTGAAAAATGAAACATACTAAAAAAAAATAGAATGAGACGTTCAGAAAGAATAACGAAGCTTATAGATTAAGAGTAAGGTATAATAAGAGTAAGGCAAAAAAATGAATATTGCTCATCGCTGTGCTCACTTTATCACGTTAATTCGCTGCATCGCTGTTTATTATAATTATCATCTGGCGGCTCGCCGCTGTTGCAGGGATCATTACAAATAAACAATTATATTTTTAGACGGTAACCCTACCATTATGAAGTAGCATATGTTATATATATATATATATACATACATACATATACATGTATGTATGTATATATTTTTCTCGTCAATGTCTACGGCTCTAGCAATTGTCGTAAACTTTTGGTTACCCGCGTCTCATCGAGACCTTCGACACGTTTCCTTTCCAGCGCTAATACGGCATACGGCCTTTTGTTACTACATAGTATTCTCTCTGCATAGCTCCCTCCCCCTCTCTCCTATCTTGTACTATAGAGATAATAGCACTTATAACAATAATGATAAGATGAATAATAATAATAATAATAATACTCTTAAACGTAAATTCGTATAAGCTCGAAAGACTATTGAAGGAATGAAGGAAGAAATCTGCGCGACATCATCATCCGAACGTATAAAAGTGGCAGTAAATAGCGGCATAGATCCCGATATTGAGCTTGTGCGCATATCAGAAGTAGAAAAGAATGAGATGCCAGTCGTCCTAACGCTAGAATGAGACCGAGATAGAGTGAGAGAGAGAGAGAGGAGGAGAAAGAGAGACAGAGAAGCACGCTAGCGAAAAAACGAATGTTCGAAATGTTAGAGATTTTTTTTTTTTTGATACGACACGAGACTCGTTAGGTTGCCATGTAGCGCAAGTGCGATCAATCAACGACAAGGATAAAACGAGGCGGATATGCGCGTTTTCGAATGAATATATATATAGATATATAGTAATCGTGTATTGTCAACGTCGTACTGCTCGGGTGATGATTAAATGCAACGATGATGGAGCAGAGAGATGAGAGAGGGACGCCATGGACGATTGGTCCGCTCGGCAAAAACGGAGGAACTCGCGTGCTCGTTCAACATTGAGCAATCAATGGAGCGTTGTCTCGTTAATTACGCGTATTATTCGTTTCTTAATAAATTTGCGGCGCCGAACGATCGTTAATGGGACCGCTCGTTTTGCGCAACGAGGTACCGCGTCTTATCTGATCCATGAGGGAATCGCGGACTTGCAGGGGATCTATTATAGGCACGCGATTGCTCATCAATCGTCTGACACTCGCTGATCTGCTGTTCGACCTGGAGCCACTACCGACGTTCGAACCCCCCTGTGCGGTAGCAGCCGGTTGCTGCTGCTGCGCCAATTTTGCGTTTAGACTCTCCAAAAAGTTCGTTGATCCTCGAGGAGCCTTGTTGCTCGTTGCTTCCGCATTGATATGCTTTCGCGAGGATTTCGGGCTGCCGCCGGAGTTGGCGGTGGTCGAGCTACCTATCAATTTGGAGCTCAATACCGCCATGAAACTGTGGCCCACGCCACCGGGCCCGACCCCTTGAAACGTACTCGTACTGTTGCTCAGAAACGTTGAGGTCGTCTCGATCACTTTCATCGTGCTCGTCGTGCGCTCGATCACGCTCGATCGCGACGGAATTACGGCTATGTGCTGCTGTTGCAGCTGTTGGGCTTGTTGACGGACTTGTTGCTGTTGCGGCTCTTGCTGCTGGCAGGCTGCTGCCTTTCGCAGCAAAGAGGGACTGGCCGGCGTGTGCCGGAGCTCGGTCAACGTACGCACCGTCTCGGATACCGATATCGCGCTGCGAGCGGTGAATTGTGAAAACAAGAGAGGAACAAATTTGGTCAAATGTACGGCTTCCTTGTAGAGAAATCCGAATAAAAATGGGGTTAACGATAAAGAAAATGTTAGCTTGCATCTCGTTCAGAAAGCGAGAAGGCACCGGGTAGATTTTCACCAACCGAAAACGGGCCCAAAAATTTTGCGGAAACGACATGCCGTTTTCGGGTAGAGGAAAGCAAAATAACTAGATTTACATAATCGAATAATCTTCTGTGATAAAGTGAATCTATGTCGGATTCGTCTTCCGCTGTAAATCATGATGAATTTGGCTGCGTATTACGATCTTTAGAAGTAGAAATTTCTCTATCTCTACATACAGTCCGACCTCCGAATAAGAAACCAAAAGCCCCCAAGGTGAAGAGTTTTTCTTATATATCGCATACCCCCACCAGGCGCGCGCTCTGCACTCGCTACCTCTGTCTGTCTCTCTCAATCTTTTCCGCATGCGATCCGCTCAACAAAAAAACTCGTTCGAACGAGTTGCAACTTAGTAGTCACATCACCCATGCAAAAACGTTTTCGACTGCGCGTGGACATTTATTTAGCGAATTTTTGTTTCGCGTTAATATACATACTATTCAATATTATTGTGCACTACTGTATCTGAATTACTATTAACTGTCATAAAATGACCGAAACTGTAAAGAAACGTAAGAGATCAGACTGTAGTATACAAGTCGAAGAAAATATTACACAATCTGCGCCACAAGGTGATAATTTAGACAAAGAGCTTTATGTCCATATTGTTTTTTTCCCATTTATATAAAAGAAGAAGAAGTCAATATCTCTGAGGATTCATCTTCAATGGCAGAGTTCGACTCTCTCGAAAATATTCCACCGTCAGTTGAGTGCGTTGCGGATCAAAATAATACGCAACAAGACGAAATAGCTTTTCATTACGTCTCGGAAACTTTTGCTGTTTTATATGAAAATCTTTAAACGCCCGTATCTTCGTTTTTATTTTATATGAAATCTTGTCAACACATATATGTATCTTTTTAATGAATACAAAAAATTTCTAATAAACGTGTAGATTTTTTGTTACATTCACACACGCACACACACGTACTCACGCACGCATGCACACATAATTTTACACTACAACGTTCACTCTATTTTGCCCGAATAATCTCTCCCAGGCTGGTTTCTTAACCAGAGGTTCCGCGCACAAAATTCTCGAGCTCGGAGTTCGAGTCGAAGTGGGAGGAGCGCTCGAGTGAGAAACTAGGGAAAGTTTCTAATTGCCGGGGGTTTCTTATTCGGAGGTCGGACTGTATAGCAAGTCCGTAAGGACTGCATTGTTTGTAATTTTGTGGTATATTAAACCTCAAGTTTATATTAACTAATTCGGGTGGAAAAAATTGAAAAACTGTTTCTACATTTGCGCGTTTGTAACTCGAGAGCCACTGAATCGATTTTGATCAATCTTTCACAGAAACGAAGCACTCTAAAGTCTGGAACAAGATTTAGGCGATTGGACAATGCAGTTAATTACAATCGCAATGAGCAAGCATACAAACAAATAAACATAACGTTTATATTGAGGGAGATACCGTTAGGCGAGGAAAAGATTGTCTGATTTTCATGATTTTTTTTAAAAAGAAAGATTTCTTCACCATTTTTAGACTAAGTTTTATTACTACTTTTGGCTGTTACATGGTATGTTTTTATAAAAATTTAAGAATGGCGGAGGTATAGTCTTCTGAGCTGTATTTTCAAAACTGGCGTGACGTATAGCTAAAAAACGAATCAACGCATTCTGATGAAATTTGGTATAAATCTCTCTAACCTTATTGTCTGAAATATGAACCTAAACGTTTTTGAAAATTTGTTAAAAGTATTTTTTTCGGAAAATTAAATCTTTTTAATGAGAGTTAATGAGAGAAAAACCGTCGTTGATTTTTTTTTCTTCAGAGTAATCCCGCCGATGTTACATGTCACGTCGTCTGACGACATGCGCCGCAATTCCTTTTTAGGATCGTGCCATACCGCCGCCATTTTCAAAGATTAATAATAAAAAAAATGCCATGCAACAGCCAAAAGTACTAATAGAGCATACAAGGCGATGAATCTTTCGTTTAAAAAAAATCATGAAAATCAGCAATGCTTTTCTCGCCTAAAGATATTTCTCCCCTTGAACACACAAACGTCAATTACAAACGAGAACATAGTGAAAATTGACAGAGTAAACAAACAAAAATGTATGAACTTCGTAGAGTTATGTGTAATTTTCACATTTTCACAAATCGTTTCACAAATGATTTTCAAGCAACAAATTAAAACTAAAAAAAAAAAATATAAAACTGCGAATGAAACACCAGAAAACGAAAGTGGGTGGCAACCCTACGGACCGAGGTAGTCTGGACCCTCCTCAGTGTGCAGTAGGCCGGCACAAATTTCAACTCTATTTTTTCCTTGCTCTCGCCAACCAATTATCTTTTTTTTTGAGAAAAAAATTGTCACGGAAGCTGCGAACGGTCAAAAATTATTTTGAAGTCGCAAAAAACTCCTCAAAATTAAAATTTTCATCGAAAGAATCGATCTTTTCCGTTCACTTCTCACCCATGAATTTTACGCTTTATAATTTTTAAATTAACCTCGCGAAAGCTCTAGCCGCCCAATGAATATTTAGTGGTCGCTCAAGGTTCTCGAAATTCAGAAATTCCGCCTAAAAATACATCTCTCATGCACTATAATTCCTTGCAGCATAAAAACAAAATAAACAGCGAAGTGTTACAATTTCCGAATAATTTATTATAATAATTTGCAACAAATACCAATTAGACGATATGTGTCATTATGTATTATTGTATTATGGCGTCGCTCGTCACAGAGTACAGCCACGATTGGTCCACAGTTTGACTAACGAGACCAACTTTGGGACGTATTACGGTGCGCGGAAAACTGTTTCTAAAGAAAAAAAGGATTAATTGTTTAATTTGATGTTTAATTGTTTAAAGTTAAATTTATGAGTGAAAAGGGTAAAAAAAATTGTCGGAAATTTCGTGCTCTTAAGCGACCACTAAATATTCATTGGCCGGCTACAGCTTTCGCGAGGTTAATCTAAAAATTATAAAGCGTAAAATTCACGGGTGAGAAATGAACGAGAAAAAATCCATGTTCCAATAAAAATTCGAATTATTGGGAGACTTGAGCGACATCCAAATATTTTTTGACTGCTCGCAGTTTTCGCGACAATTATTTTTTTTCTTCAAATAAGATAATTGTATGGTGAGAAAAAGGAAAATAAAATGAAGCTCAAATTTGTGCCACCTTAGTGTACAGTGTGAAAAGAATTCCTTCGAAAAGAAACTGCTATTCAAATGGATGACTAGATTTGCCATCAATCGGACGTGAACACGGGTGAAGCGCAGTTAGTATGAAAACATGATTTTTGACGTGACAACGTCTTATAATTCGATGGAGCCGGCTGCACGCACGAAAAAGCATGACTCATCGCCGTTACCTCGCTCTGAGGCGTTCCATCTAAGGCTTGAAGTGTAAGCGAGAGCGCGGAACGAGCGACAAAGAGGCACAATCGGCCTCCGCGTTCGGCAGCGTTCGGCAGCGTTCGACATCTGTCTCTCTCCTACTTGAGTGATGGCCTCTGCACACTGCGAGCGACGAGCGACGAGCGATGAGCGATATCCAATGGCAACGTCACTCTCATAGAGCATTTCCGTCATACTCGAGCTCTGATTGGATATCGCTCATCGCTTGTCGCCCATCGCGCGCAGTGTGCAGAGGCCATGAGCGATGCGTCCGCGTGGACAGCTGCTATACAATAATACATGTACATGTTTTCGTCAAGTATGAAGTGCAGTGAAAAGTGAATGTGGTGTCAATTGTTTATAGCAACGATAATTGCGGCGATAAAGGTAATGATTCTTTCGATATTAAATATATGTTCAGTGATATATTGTCGAATATTCGTGCTTTCATCATTAAAATAAATAGCATCGGTCCGCTAGTGCAGTGATTGTAGGTTATGCTATAATTGACAAAACTATAACAATAAGTTAACAGAACTATTTCACGATGAGTAAAAATCAATTGCTTTACTATTCGATCGAAATAATTATCGAGCGTAGCTATGATTTCAAAAAATTAAAACATAAATGTTAAATCTTCCACATATCATAACAACGTGTCTGAAATGACAGGTTGGACCAGCCAGCCGTCAAAGGGAACAATTTTCTCCTATATCAAACACATTGAGGCGGGCTTTTTAAAAGCTAGAGTTACAAAAATTTTAATGATGTGTCCAAATTTTTTATTTTTAATTTAAGATTTATGAACAATAATTTAATCACAGTTTATTCTTACAATAAATTATTCAAAATTATTACTTTTTTACAACAAATTACAATTAAATTTGCAAAAATAATTAAGTAACTAATTGAACAACAACTTTTATTCAGTTTACTTGCTGAAAGAAATAATGTCAATACAAAATTTATTATTATAAAATAATAAAATCAAAAATTAAATTTTAACAGTCGAGTAGAAATTTAAACAATACATTTTATTCAAGTATTTTGTAAATTTAAAATGATTTTCTGAACGAAGAATTTTATGAAAAAATAAAAGTTGTAAAACAATTGCTCAAAGCACATTCAACTTGTAAAAACTATGTACATTGTAAAAAAAAATAAATATAAATTGACATAATTGTATTTATGCGTACAAATAAATGTAACTTGATCAATTCAATTGTGATTTCCATTTACCTCCTTCTCTATATCCATACAAAATATCTATCAAACAAACAAAATAAAAATTTTCTTTTGAAAAATGAAACCATTCCATCAGTATTTTCTTATGACGTTGTCACGTTCAACTATCGTCAGTAAACCGATTTTACAGACAACCGATTTTTTGTCCAGTTTTTGTGTCTACCCTGCTGTGCTCGTTTCTCCGTGTACTTGTTCTCTCTTTATGTATCAAGAAAACGAGGAAGCAAATTCACGCTGGGATGATAGAACCAAAAATGTCCAGGTTTCATTCTCACCAGTGCACACTTCGATCTCGTTCGTCACACTTACCGTTGGGGTGTCGGGCTCTGCGTCGGTGAGTTTCCCTCGAGCAAGAAGGCCGGTGGTGGCGGAAGATTTTCCGTTTCGTCGAGGCAAGAGGTCACGGGCGTAGATTCCGTGGGATTTTCAATCGCTGCGGCGTATACGTTTCCACTGTTGACCGGGTTGCCGGCCGCCGGCGCGTTAACGACCGATGATATGCTGTAATTGCCGCTGATTATCGTGGAAGTGCGTCTCGTAGGCGGTGGAGGTCTGGTTGTTTGTTGCATCGATCCACGCCGCGACAATATACAAGTAGGCGGTGCGACAGCATTGTTCCAAGTGTTATTCGAGCTGTTATTCTCGGCGGCGTTGTGATTTTGTCCGGATTGCGAGTGGGGCAAGGTCGTCTGACTGCCGTAGCCGCTGCTCGATTCCAAGCTCGATTCGGACGTTTGGCTGCCCCCGCCGTCTTTTTCCGTCGTCGCTTCGGCCTTTTTCAACGCGCGATAACGGAACAACGAGACCAATGAGACGTGTGTGGGTAGGGACGGAGATTCGAGTGGAGGAATACTCGAGTGCATACCTTGTCCGGAGTTGTGCCGGTGCCGGTGGACGGTGACGTGACAGCGGAAGGTGCAGAGGCCGCGGGGACGTTAGCTCCAATCGCTTGTACTTGATGAACCGGCGGCGCTTGTTGCATCTCTTGAGCACGATTCGCTGCTAGACTCGCCAGTTCGTGCATGTTCACGTACATCGGTTGGGCGAGCCCAACTCCTAACTCTGCAAATCGTTGCTCGCGGTCAATGTTTTGTCAAGATCGAACGTAGCAGGAGAGAGAGAGAGAGAGAGAGAGAGAGAGAGAGAGAGAGAGAGAGAGAGAGAGAGAGAGAGAGAGAGAGAGAGAGTGAGAGAGAGAATGTATTATGCCCCAGTAAACTTTCGGGCAAATTAAGGTACTATATAATTAGATACAATATAAGATAATATAATCCAAAATGATAACAGAAGATAATGTAAAATTATACAAAATAAAAATACTAAACAATGTAATAATACAAAATAACGCAAAATTATACAAAATACAAAATAATACAACCCCTCTAGGGAAAATGAGAATCATAATACAATGCAATGCGTGCATGAAATTAGATTGAGATTGAACAAGATTGAATAAGATTTAAGGATACTAATGTAATGATATATCATCGGATTAAGATGAAATGATGAGCGAAAGCTAGAAGGAAGAGAGAGAGAGAGAGAAAGAGAGAGAGAGAGAGAGAGAGAGAGAGAGAGAGAGAGAGAGAGATTGCTCATTTATATTAAGAATTATATTAAGAAATATATTACGTGAAATATATTACGTGAAGGAAAAAGTTCGTAGCGTTTTTCCCAGAAGATCTATTGGGGAAAACGCCACGAACTTTTTTAATTCACCTAACAGCTAAGATACAGTGAATACATTGTCTTTATAGGTAGCTTACTTAAGGGGGTCGTCTGGTGTGTCAGATCAAAAGAAGAGAAAACGACCTTGCATGACTTCTTCGAAGAAAAGGAAGGTGTACTCTATGGTCCAGGCATAGCAGATTGATGGTGAGACCATTTTTTTATAATGAATTATATACAACAACTTTCGGGGATATTACGATATCTGTGGCCCCAAGTTTTGGCCATGCGGTCTTTATATTTGGCCCAAAATAAGACTTTTTTCAAGCATACAAAAAATCGAAATTCGGCTTTTAAGAGGGTGAAACAGAGGTTTTAAATTTTTAATGAGGCGGAGTATTTTTTGGGTAGATTTCTTTAGAATTCGGCGTAAACATTCTAGAAAACAAGTAATTTTCAAAGAGTTAGGTGGTTCATTGAAACACGATTTGTAACGGGATAAACGGGAGCTTGAAACGTTGTTAAACATTATATTTTTTCGTCAAATCCTCTGAAATTCAGCTTCCCAGAAGGGTGATTGCATCATTGTTCTTTGTCAATAATACAACAAAAGTAGGTTGTATTATTTTGGTTGGGTGGGCATCGTAATCCCGCCCACCCAACGATTCCACACACACACACGCATCGAAGGTGCTCCAAACCCACCCAACGATTCCACACACACATCGAAGGTGCTCCAGACCCACCCAACGATTCCACACACACATCGAAGGTGCTCCAGACCCACCCAACGATTCCACACACACATCGAAGGTGCTCCAAACCCACCCAACGATTCCACACACACATCGAAGGTGCTCCAGACCCACCCAACGATTCCACACACACATCGAAGGTGCTCCAGACCCACCCAACGATTCCACACACACATCGAAGGTGCTCCAGACCCACCCAACGATTCCACACACACAAAAGTCGCATTTTCTATCGAATATGGCCGCTGCATGGTCAAAATTGGGAACCACAAACATAATAATGCTTCGACTTTCAACCCCCTGTTTCACCCCCTTAAAAGCCGAATTTCGATTTTTTGTATTCTTGAAAAAAGTCTTATTTTGGGCCAAATATGAAGACTGCATGACCAAAACTTGGGGCCACAGATATCGTAATACTGCCCAACTTTCAAACGCGTTTTTCTTAAAACACATTTTTTCAAACTGCTGCCATGATATCTCAAAAACTATTTGATCGATTCTGCTCAAATTTATACAGCATCTTTAGTACATATATAACTACAAGTTGAACTAAAATAATTAAGATTTCTTCGTTAGTTTTCTTTTTATTAGCTATATAGACCGAAAAAAAAACAAAAAATTGAATATTTTTTCTAAAGCGTAAAAAATTATTTTTTTGCAATTGTAATTTTATTTTAGTTCCATGTACAGCCTCAAGTCTCATGATTTAAATTGCCTTTGGTTTTTTTGATTTCAGGTAAGCAGAACGGCTGGAATCATGGCAGCAGTGGAGCACCTCTTTTTATGTATATGTTCCTGTTGGGCGGTGTATCTCCGACTATATTCTATATAATGACTTCAAAATTTCACAAAGTTTGTTTAGATGTTAATAAAAATGATATACAATTTATAAGTTATTTTATTTTAATGGTTTGTCAAAAAAGCATTAAAAAACGGCCTTCACACTAGACGACCCCGTTAATGAGCTACATCTACTTAGGTGGGTCAAAAAATTGAATTTTTCCAAAACATTGTGTGTGTGTGTGTGTGTGTGTGTGTGTGTGTGTGTGTGTGTGTGTGTGTGTGTGTGTGTGAGAGAGAGAGAGAGAGAGTGTGTAAAAAGGAGCAAACCTTTGGCCAGATGAGCCGGTATAGGCAGCTTTGGTTTTCCTCGTCCACTTGCCGACGGTTCGTTCTTGGCAGCGGTTGTCACTGAAGTAGGTCGCTCGAGGCTCGAGCATCTATTGGGAATCGGTGGTCTCGTGCCGCCCGCGCTGTTCTTGCGCAATTGAACGCGCGCGAGTTGTGGATTCGACGACGCCGGCGAGGACACCGGGGACGCTGGCTGGCTGTGACAACAATTGGCATCACGGTCCGGTGGCTGGAATGTATAGACGCTGAGGGCCGGTCGTTGATGTCCCTTCTCGTACGCTGTTTGGAACATAAACGTAAATTAACGTTTCGAAAGGAGAAAATACGATGAATTTTAGTTTAAAGGGGTTGGAGCGTTAGGCACAATGAAATATTTTTAAGAAATATATGTTATTGTCGAGACTATACTGGGCCTTTACGAATTTTTTGCAAATGTTCCACCCCAAAACACCAGAGATAGAAAATAGTTTAATGTATGTAATATTACGAGCGGTTACATTGGCAAGACGTTCACACTACGGGTGATGACATTTTTTTGTTTGCTACTTAGCACAAAGATTTCTAACAACGAATTAACGCAAAATAAACCTTTGTATGTTTAGATTTAAAAAAACCAACTTGCCCATCGTATACAATATGCGGAGCTGGCGAGCAAAACTAAACTTATCCACACTACGTGAAACTCTTTTTATTTCTCGTATTTCTCAAGCGCACCTTGATTAGCGCGCGAAATATTTTGAATCAAATCCGGCTCTAAACCCTTCAAAATTTGTTGAAAAAACTGCTTTTTGAGCGAAATGGCAGTTATTAGGCACAGAAATAAGTACACATTTCATTTGACGTAGTGCGGACAAGTCCGGTTCTGCTTGCTAGCTCCTTATACATATTCGATACTGCACCATCAAGGTTTGATACAAAATTACGAATCTTGGCTGGCGAATGAAGATCATTGCTGCCAACCTCAATGTCCGCGAAGTTGCCGTATTTCGGCAATACTTAAGTGTAAACTGTTTAATGAATGTTCACATTTAATAATAAAAATGAAAAAATAGTTATTCCAACGATTCGCGCAGTATTTCTAGGTTTGATATTTGGCAATATTGGTTCTATCTCCGTCTCTTTTTAATCAACCGGGCGAGTTTAACCTCCATGCTTTTCAACGTCGATCTGCGAAAACAATGTCAGGTACGGGAAATATAAAGCATTGTATTCGGGCCACGACTGGTAAAAAGCGTGGAAAATTTGTGTCGGCGAAGTATGTCGGTTAAAAATGAAATACGTGTGGAAATTCGAATGAGTGAGACGAGGTTAGGACTACAGTCAGCTGTTGCCTCGCTGTCACGTCTCTTTATCGTAGCAAGTGGTCATAAATCCAATGCCGGAAGTTCAAATTAAACTTGATATTACATAAAAATTAGGTCAATAAGCGTAATTTTTTCTGAGAGCACTGGATTACTACAAGCGTTAAGTATGTAAAACTGATTATTTTTAAGAATCTGACGGATTCCCACTATTGTATACACTTTTGTGGCGACCGGAAATTGGAATTTTGTATGTCGTCTCGGAATTCCTTCATAAAAATACGCAATTTTAATATTTCTTTTCTCCGTAACGAGGTCGATAAACGACCCTGAAATTTTACAGAGACGATTATTAATATATTTAGTGAAGCTGAAAAAAAATTATGAAAATCCTATGGATTGAAGCCTGGTGATAGAACTACCTTAATTAATGAATGGTTATCACAAATAATCTCGTGACAAATACAGGGTGTCCCAAAACTCAACGATAATCTGAGACCGGATGAAAGGCCAAGTTATACCTGTTCTGGGAAAAATACAAAAAAAAATCCATATCACTCAGTTCAGCGATAATAGACATTTAAAAAAAAAGTTGAAATTCGACACCCTTGGTCGCATTTTCAAGTCCTTTGATCACCAATGTCACAATTTCGCTGTGATTTTTTTAATTTCGTGATCTTCATTAACGATGCTATTAATCGCAACTACAAATTAATGCAAAAAACATTGTTAATTTAATAAAATAAGTTACGTTTTAGTGAGTCATGGTTCACAAAAATATTGTTACTTAACTTTGACACTTCATTTTGAAAAAAAAATGTACTACACTACCCTTGGCAAGTTATTTCAAAAGATGGCGCATTTAATCAAGATTTCAAAATGGTGCAACACTTGCCACTTTTCTTGCCATTAAAAATTTTATGTCTTATTTTTTTCAAATTGAGCTCATTTTGAACAACTCAACATTAGGAATTTTTGTTACTAAAATTTGTTATTTTTTGTTTCTGGTCTGAAATAAAATTATTATTTTTAGTAAAGAGGTAATTGAGTCAGTTAATAACCAATTTTTATTGTAAAAAACATATGTTTTTTATTATTTTTAAAGTATTATTTATTAATAATTAAATATAAATTAATAATTTTTTATTGTAAAAAACATATGTTTTTTATTATTTTTAAAGTATTATTTATTAATAATTAAATATAAATTAATAATTTTATTAATAATACTTTATATTTATAAAGTATTATTAATAAAATTATTATTTTTAGTAAAGAGGTAATTGAGTCAGTTAATAACCAATTTTTATTGTAAAAAACATGTTTTTTACAAAAAAATTTGGTTATTAACTGACTCAATTACCTCTTTACTAAAAATAATAATTTTATTTCAGACCAGAAACAAAAAATAACAAATTTTAGTAACAAAAATTCCTAATGTTGAGTTGTTCAAAATGAGCTCAATGTGAAAAAAATAAGAAATAAAATTTTTAATGGCAAGAAAAGTGGCAAGTGTTGCACCATTTTGAAATCTTGATTAAATGCGCCATCTTTTGAAATAACTTGCCAAGGGTAGTGTAGTACATTTTTTTTTCAAAATGAAGTGTCAAAGTTAAGTAACAATATTTTTGTCAACCATGACTCACTAAAACTTAACTTATTTTATTAAATTAACAATGTTTTTTGCATTAATTTGTAGTTGCGATTAATAGCATCGTTAATGAAGATCACGAAATTAAAAAAATCACAGCGAAATTGTGACATTGGTGATCACAGGACTTGAAAATGCGACCAAGGGTGTCGAATTTCAACTTTTTTTTTAAATGTCTATTATCGCTGAACTGAGTGATATGGATTTTTTTTGTATTTTTCCCAGAACAGGTATAACTTGGCCTTTCATCCGGTCTCAGATTATCGTTGAGTTTTGGGACACCCTGTATAAATAAGCGTAACTCCAAATTACTCAAAACTTTATTCTGAGTTGTATAAAACATTCGCTGACGCAATTTTTTTCATAATAACCATCATGTTCTACTTTTTCTAGTTGGTAGTAAGACAAAAGTTTTTCTCATTCACGTAATAAAGATATCAAAATGCATCATTTAGCCCCCTAATTATATATTTCATGAATAATTAGCATTAACAGAATAAATCTACACCACGTATGCATTTTGTTTGAGGTTCATTGAAATAAAAATGCATAAATCGTCATTGGACTCAGCTGGACCGCTCCAACCTCCTTAAGGGATAACACCACTCTAGGATTTTGACAGAATGTTCTGTTTTTGGCTTGAAAAATACTTTGGTGTCATAAATACAATATGCAATTGGTCCTGTAGCGGGAAAAAAAAATGTTTGAAGGTTCAATTATCGATTTTGCCGCAGCGCCTCGGACTTCTTTCAGGCGCTTCGTACAACTTTAGGGGATAACACCACTCCGACATTTTGGAAAACTTATTTTTTTTTGGCTTAAAAAATACTTTGGGGTCATAAAACCAATATGGAATTGGTGTAGTGAAAAAAAAATTTGAGATTCGATTATCGATTTATTTCAGGCGCCTCGTACAATTTTAAACGAGTTTTTCTCGAAACCACTTTTTTCAAACTGGAAGGACGTATTACTCGAACACCTTTGCATGGATCGATTTGAAATTTTGATAGTAGCTTCACAATTACTTTCTCTATGGGAGTACGTAGCCGTTTTTTTATTAAATGTAAACTTTTTTTCGTTATAACCAATTTACTGCTTATCTTCCGGGCAAAAAATCAATTTATTTCTTTCAAAGTGCGCCATTTTTTTTCAAAATTTAATTTAAAAAATCCCTACGCAGTCCCATAGCTAATAATATAAGGTAAATGTCCCAATTATTGAACAGGTCCCAATTATTGAACACTATCTTGTATTTTTATTATTTCTCATTCACCTGCATGCATTTACTTATTTATAAAATTTCATTACATATATGGAACTTTTGGCTATCGAAATGTTACCTTACTTGTGCCAAAAAAGCTTTAATTAACAGAGAAAAGAATTATTTAATCAGCAACGGTGACCCGATTTGACGTCTCGTGGTAACTGTTTATCGTTTTTGCTAAGACGCGCCGCTTCATGCGTAAGGGCATAAAAAATTCAAAAACTGTCGCATCTCAAAAAGTAAAGGCGTTTCAGGTTCCTCAGAAAATTTCTTACAAATAACAATTTTTATGAAAAAATTGTATTTAATTATTTGTTAAAAAATACGGTGTTCGATCATTGGGACATAGAAAATGCAGTGTGTCCCAATTATTGAACACTCGAATTCTCCAAGTTGGCGTCATTAAGGAGGTACGGTGATGACCACGCTAGTAAACTAAGTCTATTTTTCGCCATAATACCGCTACGTTTTAGACATATGTGTGTGGCCTATATTTCGAGAAATATTTTTTAAGTACTGAATTTCAAGCTACTTATTATTTTTATAATATGAAAACAAACGTAATAATCTACTACTCGACTTCAGTAGTACGCCATATCGTCGACGTTTAGCATCGTTGCATTTTCGATAGCTGTCATCGGTCCCACGCGCTCGGCTTATTATTTTTGGTAGCCGGTAAACATGGAGAATGAAAATAAGTACTGTAGAAGTTTATCAAGAGAGTAACAGGATTGTACCTGAAGTCCAGTTTAGAGACAAAGGTAGATTCTGTCGGACAAGAATTAGAGAGTGAAAAGATGATATTGCGAATGCAAATGAAAAACGTCGCGTTGACGTTAACCTCAATATCCAATGTCCAATCTGTCCGAAGTCAAAACATATTTCATCGATTGTTATGTTATTTTTCCCTTTCCTAATTTTCACAATATTTGCAGATATAAAAACGAACGTTCATTTTATATGACGGTTTTTCCATGCTTAATTTACATATAAATGCGTTGTATGCATGTCGCCAAGAAGATTGAGATGCCTTAGCTATACATAAAAGAACTTTGAGTAAATATCGACGAAAGGCCTTTTATAATCGATTAAAAAACGTACGGCTTTACACAACCATATTTTTAATTCGCGTTGAAAATATCCGATAGAAGAATCAAATTTGCGCGGGTATCCGGCGTTGCCACACTTCGAGCAAGATGGCTGCGGTTAAGTCACGAGACGTCTCTCTCGCCGAATACTTCGGTTTTTCGCGACTTTATTTCTAAATTTATTGCTTATTTCTGCGGTGAGCTTTCCAATTCAAGTTGCCTTATTGATCACAACGAACCAACGAACGCAACCGTCAGTTTTTTTTACGCGTGTCTTGGCTCCAAGTAACACAAAAAAATCGATATATGAGAGGACAGGCACATTTTGTCGTCTACGTGTGACTAATTGACCAACTTTAACAATTAATAACTCGGAAACTGTACGGTAAATCTCGTGGAAACTCCGCATACGCATGGACGAAGCTCTCGACAATGTTATTAAAAAAAATCGGGCTTTTATCTTGGACTCGCTCCAATCACCGTACCTCCTTAAACCCATCAAAACATCGAGACAGATAACGTATGACAGATCGTGTGGATCGAATTTATTCAAACAAAAACTGTAATTTCCTAAATAAACTTACCTTTATTCTTTTAATAATAACTCTAAGATCGTCAAATATATTTTTTATTTGTATTTTCGTGCAATAAACATAAAAAGGAAAGTAAAAAGAGAATATAACCTAAATGTAACCGAAAAATACGACTGTACTGTTCAATATTTTTTGCTCTCCGATATTTCAGGGAGCCAAGCTGCGACAAAATCAAACAAAAACAGAACATGAAAACGAGGAAGCTGTAAAGAAAAATAAAATAAAGTTCGAGTTGAAGAGCAAAAATAAACCAAATGCGAATGAACCAAAAACCTGTCAAGAGACTAAATATATATTTTTTTATTTTTAAATGATTAACAAAAGATCATTTAAGTGTTTGATTTTGCTTTTATTTCTTAATATTGTACCCAAAATAATATTTTTAGAACGGAAAAAGAATTCTCGAGAGTCTTTAATAACTGGGACATGCCTGTTTAATATCAGGGACATAGGCACTTCCAGTGTTCAATAATTGGGACATTTGCATTCTTCACATTGTTATTTTTTTTTTTTCATTTGAAATCATTTAAAAATAATTTAAAGGGTGATTTTTCGAAAGTAAAAATATCAAAGTATCATTTGAACCTGAAAGCGATGGTTTTTTCAGGATTTTATTTCTTTTTCTCACCGAATTCAATCCCCCAGATCCTTAGCTGTTCAATAATTGGGACATTTACCTTATAGATTATAATTTTTTTTGGTTTTTGTTCCAGGTCTTATACTTTCCGAGAAAACCGCCCTCCCGCGAAGCTGTTTGTAAAAAAACACGTTTTTCAAGATGGGCTCTTGAATTTAGGCCGCCATTTTGTATCGGAATTATAATTTAAAAAATGTTACAATTTAATATGTGTCAAATAAACCCTCTCAAAAGAAATCCTATTCCTTTTTTCGTGCTCCCAAAATAAACTGTCAAAGTTGGGCCTTATTTTTCGCCGCTATAGTGGTGTTAACCCTTAACCGGTATCGGTTGTCCTCCGACGAAATCAACAATGGAAGGAACGTTGTTGCTATTATTTGCCTTACCGGAGGAGATCGTATGGGGGCGTTCGTTAATCGTATTAGGACTCTGCCGATCGTACTGGACACCCGTCGATTCCTGGAGATCAGGCCACGTGGAGGTCGTGAGGGGTCTCGATATCGTTGTGCAACCGGTACTCTGATTGCTCTGGCTCGACACGTTCGAAACCTGAATGGCACAGAATTCGTGCCCAAACGAGCGTTAGTCGGTGAAACGCCAACAAAGAGGCTACTGTTACCAATGATACGAGAGAGGCTATCGAGCAACGACAGTACAAAGCGAGACCATAGAGAGAAAGAGCGAGACAGACGGAAAGGCCACATACCAGATGTACGTCTCTGGAGCGTTGGATTTTAATTACCTGGTGTTCGAAAATGGCTTGCTTATAAAGCGTGTCCTGAGAGGTAAAGCCAGAGTCTCGAGAGCTGCTGCCACTGGTCGAGTGACGTAGGCTCGTCACCGTGGCTCCAATGCCTGACGCGGGTCTCAGGCCGAGTGGCTACAACGTACGATTACACAACATCGAGGCTACCAAACACAATCATACGCAAAGCCGACTCGTCGCATGCACTCGAAACTTGCCAGCGAGCCAGTCGAGATACGGGAAAATTCGAGGGAGAGAGATCGAGAGCCGACGCTAATCGAATACATCTACCGCTAATTTATACAGATACGTACCTAACAAACGATAAGATAAAAATGAAATTATATTCAACGGGCTACCTCTGCCTAGGTGGGTAAAAAATGGCATTTTCAACTAATATTTTTATTTGATATCACCGGAAAATTTCATTGAAATATTCGTAAAATCGAATGAGATACAGGTTCGAACAGTCGGCCGGGCGAGCTGGAGCAGCATCGTACTCCAAACTTAAGGGAGCTTTCCAGTGTGAAATTTTCAAAAAATCAATTTTTTTTGTTGCTTTATCGAATAGTATACACTCTTCCCATCGCTTCTTTGGCATCGCTGATTGACCGTAAGTAAACGATTTACCTAAAATTTCCTCACTTGAAACTTTGAACGCGTTTTTCTCGAAACAGCATTTTTCAAAACGGTGTCCAACTTGGAGGGCAGAGTTTTAAAGCTATCGAGTTGAATTTTTTACACAATATTCTTAACGTCATTGTTTATCGTGCTATGGAAGCTTTTTTTTGACATCTTCCTATTTTTTTGTAAAAAAAAACTGCCAAAAAAATGCTAAAATCGATACTTTTTGTTCAAAACGGCGCCATTTTTGCAAAAAAAAAAAAAAAAAAGCCTCCATAGCACGAAAGCCAATTATATACCGATCAATAATCTTTTTGTGTTTTTTGTTTCAGATCAAAATTGTGACCCCCAACGTGGACACCACATCCAAGTGCATTTTCTGCAACAATTGTTTCATCATTTTTATAGATATTAATTAATAAATAAATCGATCTTTAAAAAATTGTTTTGTATTCTTCAATACCCAATTAATATACAAAAAAAAAACCAGACCGATTAGATTATATTTTCTTTAAAAAAAAAAATCGCGAAAAACAGCGATTTTTCGGGCTGTCACACTGGAAAGCTCCCTTAAGGCGGGATATACATTTAGGCAGGACAAAAATGAGCAATATTGAGGGATTTTTTTTAACTAACAAGGAACATCCCTCAGGTGACACCCTTCGATTTTGTTAAAATTTGGATATGTTATAAAGCACCGAAAAGTAACCGATACGTATTTTTTTTTATCGGCGGAAAAACGGTTTTAAGGGCTGAAACGCACCCTCAAAAATGGGGATGTTTTTCGTTTTTCGTCGATAACGTTTTAACGGTACGAGATATTGAAAAATTTCAAATTGCAACGATATTTATTTTTTTTGTGCACTATACATTGGAGATGAGAACGATAACGGTTATCGACGAAAAACGAAAAACACCCCTATTTTCGAGGGTTCGTTTCACCCCTTAAAACCGTTTTTCCGCCGATAAAAAAAAATACGTAAGGCTTACTTTTCGGTGCTTTATAACATATCGAAATTTCAACCAAATCGAAGGGTGTCACCTGAGGGATTTTCCTTGTAAGAAATAATTGCTCTACAATTATCAAACTTCAGGTATACTTTAATAGTATATTTAAGGGGCTATACCAGTGTGACACTTTCAAAAAATCGATTTTTTTGCCTTTTTCGACAATTTATACTTTCAAGAATATCATTATCATTTATATAATTTATATCAATATCATTTTATCTTGCAAAAATCGATAGATGAATCTTCAAACGCGTTTTTCTCGAAAAGAGATTTTTCAAATTTGCTGACATTGTAACTCAAAGAGCAATTATCCAATTGACTTGGAATTTGAACTGAGTACTCTTGAATAATATTTACTCTACAATGACGTAGGATATTTTTGATTGGATGAAAATTGACGATTTGGCATTGAAAAAAACGACCATTTTATAGGCAAGAAAACAGACTTTTTTCATGACTACGCCATTTTGTTAGATTTTTATATGTTTCGAAAATCCTACGTCATTGTACAGGAAATACCTTCCAGTTTAACATTTTTTCCTTTTTCGGTTTCAGCTACTCAATCGGCCGGAATCATGTCAGTAGTGAAGGAACTTTTTTTTGGCGCCTCCAAAGGCAGCGCATGAGTCGCTTGGATTTCAATATTTTTCTATGAACAAATTATGTAATGTAGGCCAAATATAGCCAAATATATTCTTAATTTTCCGAATCATTTAATTGAGTACTTTTCTTCCAAAAAATTCCCGAAAATCACCCAAATTTTTCAGCGTCCATACTGGCATAGCCCCTTAAGTATACAAAACATTTTTTTTAAATTAATTCATCATCAAAATGACGTAGCTGTGGCAGAGTGTTACAGCAAGGTCGCCGCGGGAGTTGCGAATCCGCGTGCAGTCTAGCTTCCCGTAGACTTTGATTTGCAAAAAAAGTTTCAACATTTTTTCAGTAAGAACATGTATAGTTTCTATGTGACGGTAATTAAAATGAAGAAAATGAAAATTTAAGAAAATGGCACGCATTTACAATAAAAATCAATATTTCTGTAAAATGTGGATGAAAAAAGGATTTTTTTTTCCAATTTTTCAAAAACAATTCTCGTCAAGTAGAAGGTACCAATATTATTAATGTTTCTACCAAGTTTCAACTCAATCGGCTTAAGGCAGGATTCTACTTTGAAACTTTGAAACTTTGAAATTGGATGAAAACACCCACCTGGAACACGTCGAAGGAATATTATATGGCCCAGGCATCGCTGATTGAGGGTAAGATAATTTTTTCTACGATTTATCACTCACCAAAACTTTAAACGCGTTTTTCTCGAAACGACATTTTCAAGTACCGTGGTCGTGATAACTCAAAAAGTACTGAACCGATCCTTATGAAATTTGGAACACATATTCTATATGTGTGTACCAACCGACCTAACTACAATCAACTTAAAATTTTGATTAGAACTATTTTTTTATTGCAAAAAAAGACCCAAAAAAACGCATTTTTTTTCGTATTTTAGCCGCCATTTTGTTAATTTTGCACGTATATAAAATATTCTAGTTAGGTCGGTTCCTGAAGACATACTGAACATGAAACTATTTGATTTTTTTGTTTCAGACCATCCGTCGGGAAGATTTGACGACCACAGCAACGGTACCTGCTTTTCGAGGCGTTGGCTTTAAACATATTTTACGTGTACAAAAAATGAATAAAATACATTAAATTTTTTTTTTTATGTACTTAAAGAGTGTATTTATTGAACAGTTTAAACCCCATATCGATATCTTTAATAGTATTCTCAGAAAAAATTCACGAAAATAGCGTTTTTTTCATGGTTTCAAAGTAGAATCCTGCCTTAATAGTTTTTGAGTAATCCTGCACGCCAATTTCGATAATGCAGTTTTGAGAAAAACGCGTTTGAATTTCACGCCCGGCCCGAATCCGAGCGGTGAGGTACAGCGTTGACGGGCTGTAACGTTTGAAGTTTTTCGAATCTCGTTTTGAAATTTTAGGGAAATATTCTACATATATAGTTCCATCGTTTTAAGAAAAAAAATTAATCGATTTTTTAATCATTGTAAATGTATATCCCGCCTTAACCCTTCGACTGCACACTGGGTCATTTTGACCCCATTTTTTTTTAACTAACTGTATCGCTAAACCGGGTAATCTATTCGGCCGCAGTGCGGCGCTCGAGTGTTCCCCCACTCCTACTCTATAGGCGGACACTCGGCCCCCATCCTACATCCTGCCCGTGTACTGACAGCTGTCGAAAAAAGACCAGGGGTCGAATCGACCCCGTTTATGCAGTAGTGCGGTGAAAGTGAAAACATTGTTTTTGTGAAATTTGGTGTTTTATTACTACATGTAGGTGAGTTACGATAGAAAATGCTCATGGATATTTTTCATTTTGCGCTACTATAGTCAATTATGTATTTAGAATGCCGATCATCAAACTACAAGCAAGTGTCCGTCATGCAGGAGGGCTATGTGCAACGAGCACCGAACGTACTTGTACGTCGATTGCGGTAAATGTGAAAAATAATGAGTCATTGAGGTAAAAAAAATGCGAAAAACGTTTTCAACAATTAATCCGCTGAAGGAGTCGATTTTTTCATTTTTCACTATCCCGAAAATGCTCAAATTCGAACCACCGAATAAATATACTTTTTGGAAAGACGGTCGACACTGTTTTTTTTTCGTATCTACAAATCTTCCTCTTTAAAAACCTCAAAGAACTTTTTTTATATTTAAAAAAAAAAAAAAATGTCTTTTTTCGGGCAAGTATGTATTTTTTAACGCATCTCCCACTTAGAACGAATGTTTGAGCACTTCATTTTTGTTTTTCTTGAACAATAAATTTTGGGCCATAAAATAAGTATCATTGACTACAAAAAACGTCTGTACAAAAAATACATGTTTACCGAAATACAACGATCTGAAAAATGGCTGGGGTCGAATCGACCCCTTATGCAGTCAGAGGTTCGTGGCAAAAGTGTGCAGTCAAAGGGTCAAACGTGTTTTTCTCGAAACACTTTTCAAAGTCGGTGGACATCATATCTCGAGAACCACTCGATGGATTGTTTCCAAATTTACAGAAGATACGATGAGAAACATTCAAAGGTCGTTGACGATCTCACTTTTTTCAAATAGATCTTCATTTTTTAATAGTTACGTAAAAATGACGACTATTTTCATAGATTTTGTATGCTCGAGTTTCAATTCGTCGCCACATTGTTTAAAAAAAGTGATTTCAAAAATCGACGATCGTCAACGACTCGTATTAGGTGTACAAATAAGTTTTAGGACACTTCGATTTTGTATCATAACAGCTATTCTAAATTAATTCAAAGGTCCCGCTCACTTATCATAGATGGCGCTTGATATGTAGTATCGAAACGTAAAGGAGTCATAAACATAACCTATAAATTCTGTAAATTAAACATGCAGACCGATAAGCTATTTATTAGACACTGCATTCTCTATGAATTCCATCAAGGAAAAAGTGTTAGGAAAGCGTGTGAATCGATGTGTTCTGTTCTTGGAGACAACATTGTATCTAAAAGTACATGTGAGTATTGGTATAAGCGATTCAAAGAAGGTGATTTCGACGTTAGTGACCGTGAACGCACGGGGCCTCCTGTAAAGGTGGACGATCAGGAACTGCAAGCGTTGCTGGATGAAAACTCTTGTCAGACGGAGAAACAACTTTCGGAACAGCTTGGAGTAACTCAACAAACTGTTTCTTATCGTTTAAAAGCAATGGGTAAGATTCGAAAAGGAACAAAGTGGGTGCCACACTTTCTGACTCAAGAAAATAAAAACAGCCGTCTTAACATTTGTGTGAGTCTTTACAACAAGCAACATAGAAAGTCTTTCTTGTGGAAAATTGTGACCGGCGATGAAAAGTGGATTTATTTTGACAATCCGAAACGCAAATATCATTGGGTTGACCCCTATGGATATGAAAAGCGTACTGTATTATGAACTTCTCAAACCTGGTCAAACAGTTACTACCGATCGCTATTGTCATCAATTGATGCAAGTGAATCAAGAAATTGAGAAGAAACGTCCATTTTCTGGTAAAGGAAAACGTCCAGTAAAACTGCTCCATGACAACGCGCGGCCTCATGTGGGTAAACCGGTCAAGGATACGTTAGTAGCGCTTGGATGGGAAGCTGTACCACACCCGGCGTATTCACCAGACTTAGCCCCATCCGATTATCATTTATTCCGGAAAATGCAGAACGATTTGTCTGACGTGCGATTCAAAACATTTGAAGAAGTAGAAAAATGGGTCGCTAAATTTCTCACCTCGCAAGACGAAAGTTTCTTTGCGAAAGGCATCCGCGAGTTACCTGAGAGATGGCTGAAGGTCATTCAGTGCGATGGAGATTACTTCGATGAATAACTGTGTTTTACTTCTTTTTTAATAAATCTTGAATTCTTTGAAAACTGTCCTAAAACTTATTTGTACACCTAATATTTATTGTTAACTTGAATAACCCCTTTGCTTTTTAGATTTCGGATGGACCGTTTAAGCTAGAAAGTGTCCACCGTCAAGCGCCGCGAAAAAAATGTCATCATCTGCCGACGGCCATGTTTTTGTTGTTTGTCCGTATTTTTTGGTGATTTTTTTAAGGCTCTCAATATATTTACCTCTACGTTTGAAAAAATGCGTTCTTTTACCACCCGTTACCCAGAAACAAAAAATCTGAATTTAGCCATTTTTCGGGCCTCTAGGTAGATGTAGCCCGTTAAGGGGGTTATATACAGTAAAATATTCCGAAAAATCGATCTTTCAAAACATTTTTTTTTTCGCAATGTACATATATATAAGTACACACACAGATAATTTCTCGTCAATCCAGCGAATATTCTCGAAGTTACAAGCACATTTGTAATGACGTGTCAGAGCGTTCGAAAGTGCTTTTGAAGTTTTAAACGAGTCTTTCTCAAAACTGTGTTTTAAAGTCGGTGAGCAAGATTTCTCGAAAACGATTGAACCGATCAGTCTCAAATTTTAACACAACATTCTCAAGTATATTTTTTAGTAATTAATCCAAGGTTTTTCTCACCGATAAATATTTTTCATTTTATAAACAATTTAAGGCCTAAATTTTTGTCAATCATCGATTTTTTTTGACAAGCCGCCATTTTGTCAAAAATTATTATTTCGCTTAATCCTTCGATCAATTACAAGATAATCCATTATATTAACGAAATATTTTTGATTTTTTCATTTGAGATGATCCAGTCCAGCAGCTTTCAAAATAATTATTTTGACAAATAAAAAATATTAAATTACAGTTAAAAGTTACCATACTATGTGCACAAATTTTTACGTTAATAGATTCAAAGATCTTCTCAAGAAAAGTTCTTGAAAAATCGATCTTTTCGGGCCTCCTGACTGTGTATAACTCGTTGAAAAAAAAATAAAAGCGGATCGTCTACTCCCGTGCAATTCAGGCTCATGTGGCGCTCGAGCACGCGAAAAAAATAGATCGCGTTACCTGCGAGAGTGATCTGTGCCAAGGATGCGTGCACGAATTGGAGTGATTCTTGCAAGATCCGCTGCTGCTACTCGTGAGAGAGCTTATGGAGCACATCGAGCTCTTGCGGGAGCCAAGCGAGAGTGACGGGCTGGACGGTGGCGTTGCCAGGGCCCAGTGGCCGCTCTCCCGAACTTTGAGATCGGTTATTATCTGTTCGGTGGCTGCTGGTAGATCGAGAGGTGAGGCTGCGTGCCTCTCCAATTGGTCGGAGACCTCTTGAAGATGCGTCAGTTCCATCAGCATGGCAATTTCTTCGTCCTGCAACGTCGCGAAAACGTTATTTGCCATTGTCACGCATCGATACGAGCTTTCTCCATTGTCCATCGTTGATGAAATTAATTCGACGTGTGTAAATTCTTTTTTTCTTCTTCTTCTTCTTCTACCGTGCACTTACGAGAACGGGTTTTAGAAATCTCGCGAGCAGACAATATCTGCCTCGTTCCTCGAGTAGAGCGGCACGCACGGCTTTTCTCTCGGTCTCCTCGAGGCTCAAACGTTTCTCGTGAACGACCGCAGCCGAGGATTCCAGCAATCTTGCCAATTCTTCGTCGCTCGCCCGACCACCTTGGCCCTGATGAGACTGACCTCCGGCCCCGTGAACGTGTCCTTGCTGTATCTGGCCCTTGCGTGCTTTCTTCTTCTGCAATCTGAACGTGTCCGTGGAACGCTTCTTCAGCTCCGCCTTGGCCCTTTTGTACTCTGCCGAATGACAATCAACCTCGGTCAGGCCGCGGATACGTTTCACGTCTTCCCGGGAAGAGATCGCGTAAATGTCTCTTTGCAAGTTTAGGCGTCGGAGTACTCGAGTGTTCTATACTCCAACGGATATTTATTCTACACGACGGCTGGTAAAGCGTGTCTTTGTACGCGCAATGCGCTATACATTAAGGCGAGAAATTTCTTTAGAATTTTCAAAAAAATCGATTTTTTTCATACATATTTCGAAAGTATGATACCCAAAGAACATACTGATCAAAGGAAAACGCGAAATATTGAATATTTCGAGTTTTGCAATTACCATTATAAAAAAAAATTACAATTAATAGTTTTCACGTGTTGAAACTTTAAACGCGAACGACTTTTTCAACAACTGCTCGTGTTGTAGCTCAAAAAGTTATCGACCGATTTGGATGAAATTCTGGGAGGTTACTCTCAATAATATTATCGGAAGGATATACCTAAAGTTTGAAAGGTAGCGTGTAAATAAATAATTTTTTGGGGTCAAACATGTCGAAAAAATGGTCGAAAATTCGAACTTTAGAGTGAAAAGGCTCCCGAATTTTCAATTTTGCACTTTTTCATCATTTTTTAGGTATATCCTTCACCTTAATATGTCAGTAAACGAATGACACTTATTAAATCTTTTTCAGATCAACAGAAAAAGAGTGACAACTGCAGCACTTTTCGATGTCGCGGAAAACGGGCGTCCGAAGGCCCTTAACAACACCGCCATTTTGTTGGTCATCACAAAATTTTTTTTTTTGTTTAAATTTACAGTTAGGGGCCGTCCATATATTACGTCATCGATCTTTGCTGATTTTCGACCCCCCCCCCCCCCTACAATCATCCTATCGTCATTTCCTAATGACCCCCCCCTCTCTCGCAAAACTGACGTCATTACCAGTTTGGAAAAATTAAAACATTTGCGGATTTGAGAAAAATTGGGTAACATTAAAACATTTTGTTATAGAATCATCTTTTATTATTTTGTACTTTGGCAATGTTTATTAATATAATAATATTATTCTTCCCTATTCTTTAGTTTTCTTTGGATAGCTCCCACATTTTGTTATAGAATCATCTTTTATTATTTTGTACTTTGGCAATTTTCATTAATATTATAATATTATTCTTCTCTACTCTTTAGTTTTCTTTGGATAGCTCCCACGGAGTTTTCATCCATTCTTGCAAATCCTGGATCACGGGTAATATCTCCGTATCCTCCCCATATTCATTTTGGCTCGATCGAACTATTTTAATAGGCACGCTGTTATTTGAAGTTCTCGAATATAATATAGACAAACCTTATGTAATAAATAAATAAATAATGAGTTCAGTAATTAATACCATTAGGTACTTGCAAAATATTTTTCATCACTCATGCGGGGAAACCACTCTAGTTGTACCATATACTATTGTACATTTTGAAGTAACTGGTATCACAAGAATGATGTCAATTTCGAAACGCCCCCCCCCCCCCCCCATCCATCATTTACCGTCATCCGCAGACGAACCTCCCCCCCCCCCCAAATTTAGAATGACGTAATATATGGACGGCCCCTTATAATAAACTCATGTCCAAATTTGAAAATGATCAGATTACTTATTGGATCAGATTTCTACCCTCTAAAAAAATTCCCGAAAAATATCGATTTTTCACGCTCCTAAAGGGATTTCTCGCCTTAAGGCCTTAGGCCACAGTGACGGGTATAAAATCATGTGCGGATTTAACCATTTTTTTCGTATGAAAAAGTAATTCACTCATAAAATTAATTACACATCTGTTTAGTGTGAATATCAAGCTGTTAGAAAATATATATATATTTTTTTCGATGTACAAAATGGCCGACTACTCGAATCTTCTCGAAACAGCTTTTTTTCCAATTGGCGTGACAAATAACTTCAACAACTTTCACTCGATTTACTTCAAATTTAAAAGTTATTCCTAATTGCATTTCGCGGAGAATGCGTCCGTACGTACGGAATTTCTGATTAATCGAAAACTTTTCATTTTATGAGCAGTTTATGAGCAGTTTTAACGAAATTTTTCACTGAAAATTCATTTCATAAGTTCAAATACCTACAACTTTTGAATAAAACAATGTTTTTTAAATTCCGTACGTACTTCTCTAGGTATTCTAATGTAGATTGACGAGAATTTTTGTTTTTTGTTCTAGTTCAAAAATTGTGGATGCTAAATGTCGCGCCGCGAAGCGCCTAAAAAACTATAAAAGAAAATATTAGTATTCGGCCATTTTGTACATCGAAAAAAAATATATATAAATTTTTCTAGCTGCTTGATATTCATACTAAATAGATGTGTAATTGATTTGATGAGTGAATCACTTTTTCATACGAAAAAAAATTTGTTAAATTCATACATGATTTTATACCCGTTACTGTGGCTACTTGGTACTGTGGTTACTTAACGGACTACGTAGGTGGGTCGAAAAATTCCATTTTTCAAAAATATTTTTATTCGGTAGTATCACCTTTTAGCTATATTCCCTGAGAATTTAATTGAAATATTCCTAAAATTGAATGAGCTACAGCTTCTAACAGTCGGCCGGGCGAGCGACAGCAGCGCCATACTTCAAACTTTAAACGCGTTTTTCTCGAAACACTGTTTTGAAATTCGGTGGAGATGATATCTCGAGAACGACTTTATGTATTGTTTCCAAATTTACAGGAGATACGATGAGTAACATTCAAAGATCGTTGACGATCTCACTTTTTTGAAAATCGATCATCATTTTTTAATAGTTTATTTTTTAAAACGACGACGTTTTTCATAGATTTTGTATGCTCGATTTTCAATTCGTCGCCACGTTGTTAAAAAAAAAATATTTTAAAAATCGACTATCGTCAATGACTCGTATTTTTTGTGAACTTGAATAACCTGTGTGCATTTAAGATTTCGGATGGACCGTTTAAGCTGGAGAGTGTCCAACGCCAAACATCGCGAAAAAAATGTCATCATCCGTCAGCGGCCATGTTTTTGTTGTTTTTATGTATTTTTTTAAAGGCTTCCAATATACAGTGTCCTGTTATGAATGGATAATCCTGCAACTATCGATAGGTCAGATCATGTCCTACTATAGCTGGAGCTTCAGTTCAGTAAAAGTCCCACGGTTTGTGAGACAAAAATCATCTGCTTTTGATTTTTCGCATGTCATTTCTACAAGTGATAACTTTTTTGACCCCGTTTTTTTTTTTCAAAAATACTCTTGGTTATTTGTTTTATCTAGAAAAGTCTTCTTTTTAACCATAAATGTTAAGGAAAATTTATGAAAAAAAGATCTTATGCAGAATTTTAATACAAACCAATTCTAACATCTGACTATGATAGCCGGTGGTGTAAAAAAAATTTACTACACGTATTGTGCCAATTACTTAAAAAAGTTGCTTAGTTATTGTCGATCACCATGCGAAAAACCAAAATCAGATGATTTCTTTCAAAAAATAACAAAAAGCCCAAAATGTCGAAAACCGTGGGACTTTTACTAAACTGAAATTCCAGGGCAGTATTACGATATCTGTGGCCTCTAATACTGACCACGCAGTCTTCATATTTGACCCAAAATAAGCCTTTTTTCAAGGGTAAAAATCGAAATTCCACCTTTAAGGGGGTGAAATGGGGTTTCAAAGTTTATATGAAACAACATATTTTTTTGGTCAGATTTGCTTGCACCTTGGTATAAACACACTCCGATACAAATAATCAAACATGTAATTCAGCAATTTCTAAAATGTAACCTTTAAGGTGGTTAAACTGGAGCGTCAAGGTTTGTATGAAGAAAACCCACTTTTTCATCAGATTTACTTGAAACCTAAACAAACTCAAATTTATTTTGTATACAACACTATACCATGTTTCCCTTGCTGTTTGGTGCATGTAGACAGTCAAGTAGTACTTTTAACTCCTCAACTCTGCAAGGCACTCATACGTGAGCATTAGAAAAAAAACATTCATACAAACCCAAACTTCAAAACCTCTGTTTCACCCCCTTAACCCTTTCACACCTGACGGGACATATGCTGTACCAGTCCAGAAAATGTTTGAAATTATGGCTAGGACGTTATGGGATGTCTTATGGGATGTTATGGGTTGTTATGGAATCTTTTATACTGTATTGAAAGGGTTAACCCCTTGCGCCGTATTGAAATATTTAAACGCTGTATGTGAGATTTAAAAGCCATATTTAAAGATTTAAACACCCTATTTAAAAATTTGAACACCGTCTTGAAAGGGTAGAATTTCGATTTTCACAACTCTGGAAAAAAGTCTCATTTTGGGTAAAAAAAAAGGTCAGGCTTTGTGGTCAGAATTAGGGGCCACAGATATCGTAATATCCCCAATTCCAGCAAATACTAGGACATGATCTGACCTATCGACAGGCGTAGGATTATCCATTCATAACAGGACACCCCGTATGTACCTTTGTGTTAAGAAAAAATGCGTTTGTTACACCATTTCCCAAAAAAAAAAAAAAAAAAAAAAAATCGCAATTAGGCCATATTTTCAGGCATCTAAGTAAACATAGCCCTTCAACGTTGCTTCTGAAATCCTCCTCAACTTTTCTTACATAGATGCAACCGCCGTGCCCGACGCAGAGGCAATAAAGTACATTGTTACTTCAAATAGGTTACTGCTAAGAAAAAAAAACCCACCGTAGCTTATTCTCTTACCTTTGGCATGTTCCTTGTCCAAATTGACGAGTGTTTTTTTCCAATCCTCGAGCTTCTCCTGAAGCGGCATAACCAGGCAATCCATTATCGCGCTACGTCGAACAAGTAGGATAACGAATAATTGGATACGCTATAACGATTCTTGTGGCGATAATACTTCATCAACGTTGCCTGGAATAACAGTGCTTACCACGTGAAGGATTTCACACGTGTCTCAACGGCCTTGTGCCTGAGACATATTCTGGTGAGGGCAGTGCCGATTTCCTTTGTAGCGCCTCTCGCGTTGGTAGCCGCGTCCGCTATCTTTTGAAAGGCCTCCAGATAAGCGGAAACCGCCAAAATCGCAGCTCTGTCGAAGGCGAGACGCTTTTAGTCGCTTGTCGCGAGAAAACGCGGAAGAAAGAGGTTGCACGGGTATCTTACCTGAGGCAAGTATGGAGTTTGGTTGCTTTGGAGATGAGATCCTCCCAGAGAGGAGTTCCATTCTGGAGAGCAATTATTATTATTCGCGGGGAGGATGGTACGATCGTGAGAGAGCTAAAGAGAGCAAGAGGAAGAAGATAATGAAATGAAAGAGGTAAACATACTTTCATGTCTGTGATGATCTGTTGGAAAAGACCGCCCAGGGCGCTGCACTCCTTCTCGACATTGACGTCCATGTTTTCGCGCTTTTATTACAGTCGTGTGCACGTAAACGCAAAAATCGTACGTTGATCGTCGCGTCCGTCTTTTTTTTTTTTTAATTTTTTCAAATTCTATTCCGAGTTTTCCGTCTCGTCTCGGCGATCCCGGCGTCGTTCAATCGCTTCTTTCTCGTACTTTTATCAATACCCGCTTGTCTCGATAAGCGAGACGTATCCCGCAGAACGCGACCGTACGACAATTAGCCGAGTTATCAGCGCGCAGGATATTATGCAGACGGAAGGGCACAAAAAACAAAGCGCAGTAGAGAAGCGGGTCTCTATTGCTTCCGAGCGATGATTATTATCGGCGAGGCGCGGCGGTGCACAATTTTGCACTTGCACCTGCAGCGCTGCCCGCTAGGAAGCATTACAAATTTTTTGTTTGTCAAACTTCTTCGGGGCTCGAGTATTGTGCGTGTTAAGGGCTCGCACGCGCGCGCGCGCGGGAGCGCTTTGTTTGGACCACCGCGCGGTCCAGCGAGAGGCCTATATGCGTGCCTCTTGAGAAGCCCGTGTCGCGTCTTCGCAACGCTGAGCAATTGTGCCCGCTCGTTGATAATCACTGATGATCTGAGAAAATTCGTCGATGGGTAATTTGGAAATCACTGGAGAAAATTAATGAAATGTAGGCAGAATTTCTTTTGCACTGCGGGTTTGGTCGAAAAAAAAAAAATACGGATATTAGACGGTCCGATGTTTCAGCGCGTCGGGATACAGTCTGGGGGCCAAGGCGAGCAAGGAATTGGTCGTCTGTCCTTGTTTCTCCCGTTCTCTGTCCTTTCTCGTACGTATAACACCGTGTACGCTCTGTCGCCTGCTACTATACTAAACGGTACGTTATAGTACAACTCGCCCGATTGAGAACGTAAACACAACTGAATTGACACACGAGCTTTACGCGTTTACACACTGGCAAGCTTCCCAGTTCTCCCACTCCCACACTTTTCTTCGTTCCGCGGCGTCTCTGTCGTTCATCGGCTGCTTCAGGCCTCGCTACGTTGTCTCTCTTCTCCACACTCACTTCCGCTTTGAATACATACATATATATATATATAGTATACAGCGTTAATATACACTATGTAGTCTCTATGTATCCCCCGCTGCAACACATGCGCGTATATATTTTGGCCGAAGCGCGCTTGCGTGTACTGCCCCGTAAGGTTTTCCAGTCTCGCGTAGAGAAGGGCGCGCATACGCTCTATACCTGAACGTAGGCTGGAGCCATAGAGGGATCGACCCAAGGAGTCTACACTCGCGTACACGGGAGACGTTTACGACTGGTAAGGTAAAGTGCAGCGAGCGCAGCACGAATCTCACCATCTCCGCTCTCTCCCTCTCTCACTCTTTCTGTGTATGCAGCTGGCAGAGCTGGGCAAAAGTATACGATAAAAACAAAATCATCAATTGTAATTGAGTAACAAGTCTCTGTGAAGTAGCGTAACGAGACTGCAAAAATATTCCTACTCTCACAGCAGGGAAAAAATTCTTTCCCAGTATTACCCCGTCGAAGAAAATCAGCTAATTTCCAATTGCGGAGGTCGGTATCGCGTGTGAAATGACGCGAGATTGCCAACTGAATCGAACTACACACCGCAATCACCACGTATATTAATTCGCCGTTATACACGAACGGGTGTATAATTTTGGCCATTTTGCATTTTCCAAAAATATTTTTATTCGACACACCTTTTAGGTATATTCCGTGAAAATTTTATTGAATTAATCCTAAAATTGAATGAGCTACGGCTTCTAACAGTCGGCCGGGCGAGCGGAAGCAGCACCAAATTTCAAACTTTAACCCTTCGCCGTCACCCGGGGTCAAAATGACCCCAAGCAGAACTTTAAGCCAAAATTACTATGGTGTTGGAGGCCAAGGCGACTGGCCTGCCGTCTAACGGTACTTTGGGCTAACCCTTTGTAAGTACAGACTAGGGTCGGACATGGAGCTATTTTTTTCCTTAAAATATTTCCCACTATGAAGCCAATTGTCTTCCTTTAACTGTCACATCTCAAGAGTATCAGCCGAAAATTTTAAGAAAAACATTGAAAATGGCAAGTCGTGATTTTTTCGAAAGAAAAAGGCTTTGCTACGCATTGACCGGTTGCTGAATTTTTGCCGCCATTTCAAAATTCGATTAAAATATAATACCGATAATGCCACATTCTAGAATGTTCGAACTAATATCCTAAATTTTTCTGAGTCATTCGGAACGATACGGTCAACGCGGCAATCGTTTGGAACATGGCTGGGGTCAATGCGACCCCCGGTGACCAGCGTGCTATAAAAGGTTTTTGACGGTAGACGTGATATCTCGAGAACCACTCGATAGATTGTTTCCAAATTAACACGAGATACGATCATAAACATTCAAAGGTCATTGACGATCTCACTTTTTCTAAATCGATCTTCATTTTCTTATAGTTACCTAAAAATTACGACTTTTTTTTCATAGATTTTGTATGCCCGAGTTCCAATTCGTCGTCACGTAGTTAAAAAAAAAAGATTCACAAAATCGACGATCGTCAACGCCTCGTATTTATTGTTAACTTGAATACCCCGTTTGGTTTTTAGATTTCGGATGTACCGTTAAAGCTGGAGAGTGTCCACCGCCAAACGTTGCCAAAGTAATTTCATCATCTTCCGGCGGCCATGTTTAACCCTATTTGTTGCCGATTTTTCATAGACCTCAATATACGTACCTATGTTAAAAAAAAACGCTTTTCTTTTTCACCAACCGTTTCCCCGAAAAAATTCCGAATTTGGCAATTTTTGTCATGCCTTCAGGTAGATGTAGCCCCTTAATTGCCCGCATACTCATGTTCGCCAATAAACACGAACACATGCGCCTAAACGTGAGTGTACATACACGTAAAAAGTGCACTTCCGCCGTTAGCGACCTATAATGATGAGATAGGAACATCTCGTCGCGAGGAGGGGGCATATGCAGACTATGCCGATGTGTACGTGTGTACTATATAGAGTCTGGAAATGCAGGTCAAAGCTGGTCAAAGAGCCGCAATAAAGCTTGCCGTTGCACCGGAGGCCACCAGAGCGCAGCAAATATGTATATATGTATATTCGCGTGTACGTTGCTTGTATTCGCGCGATCGGTATACGCTACGGCTCTCTATATACCTATATATACATACATATATATATAAGCCCATAGTTATAATCTTTGCATCGATATGTATATCTATATGCAACAAATAAAACACGAAGGTGCAACGACCGAATAAAGACGACGAACCCCAGCAGCGCGAAGAGCACGCCGTCTCGTTCTATTCTTTTCTGCCTATGTACTTCTTATCCTCTGCTAAGACTCTCTCTCTCTCTCCCCCCTCCCCCTCTCTCTCTCTCTCTCTCTCTCTCTCTCTCTCTACGAGCCGTACATTCGTAAGCTGCTCATGAATCTTTTCCCATCCTCCCGACCTGTTTATGTGTGTATATATAACACTATATATATACACGCGGGTTGTTCTCGCGATCAATCACGCGATGACCCGATTCTCCATTTGACAAATCGAAATACTGGAGCACTGTCGAATTGCTTTCTGCATTTTGCTGGTACATACGTACATATGCACATGTACACGTCCCACGTAGACCTCGCATTGCGGCTCATAAATATTTTTATCGCAACGTCCGCAAGATATTCATCATAGTCTCAAAGTCGATGATCGCCGAAAAAAACTGCGAAGACTATTGGCCTTTGACATAATACACTTTAGCTGGACGAATAGAAATATTCTCGTAAAAGACGCACGTGTGTTATATTACGAGCCACAGGCACAACCAACACTGCCGTAATGTCTGTTTGTTTTGGCGGTTTGTGATAATGAAATTTGAAAGAAAAAGAAAAAACGAGCTTTTCGGGTAGGGCTGTAATTCGCGGGACACTACTGGCTGTTACTGTCGATTGGGATAGACTGATGCATAGCTAATTCGTTTTTTTGGTCCGGAAAAAATACGCCCCCCGGTGGTGTTTCCTTGCTGGCCGGAACGCGGTAAAACGAGGCGATTTTTCATTCAGATACGTTAACGCCCTCCTCCCCATGACGTTAGCGCGTCTCGCTAGCAACGATTATAAATACCTCGTGGCTTGTAATACTTACTTTTTTATACGTGCAGCGAAAGAAAGTCTTCTTTCTCGGGCACGCGCGCCTCCTACTCGGGGGGCCGGGAACGTTTAGAGGGGAGGAGAGTGACTCGAGAGATATTCGGGGAGCGGAGAAATTCGGCGAACTATTGTAATAATTGGGATAGCTATTTTGAGAGAGGAAACGCGAATTTTTGCTGCGATATGGATTGGTTTTATCAGGTGTTACAGGCTGCTGTTATTCTCGAAAAGTCTTTCGAAATGGAAGGGTCAACGGGCTACATCTATCTGGGTGGGGGAAGAGTTGCATTTTCGAAAAATAATTTTTATTCGATCATAGTCGATCGTATAACCTTTGAGCTATATGCCCTGGAAAATGTCATTGAAGTATTTCTAAAATTGAATGAGCTACAGCTCCTAATATACTTCAGACTTTTTTCAGAGATTTTGTATTCTCGAGTTCCAATTCGTCGCCACGTTGTTGACAAAACGAATGATTTGAAAAATCGACAATCGTCAACGACTCGTATTTAACGATGGTGAAGTTTGCATCGTTGGAAAGCAACGAAAATTTATTTGTATCTTTACAAGCTTTTATTTAACTTTACTTTCTGATGCAAAACGGAAAATCGATATTTCGCTCACTTCCCGACTACTTAGAGCTCTGAAATTTTGCAAACGTGCAACTGAAAGGTGACAATGCATGATTCAACTGTAAAAAATGTCAACTTTTCATGTAAAATTAGCGATATCTAATCATCCGTATAAAATCTCACTAACACATACAAACATCTTCGTAGCCGACTGTGTTTGTATGTGATAGTCTTAGTTATTTTTTTACAAGCATTCCATGTTCCTAAAGTACAAACTCGTAAACAAGTAAACGACTAGTAACAACTAACTAGAAAAGTCAATTAAACACTAAAAAGTAGAAAATAATTTACGTGTAAAAAAAATATTTTTTAAAAACAAGCTTTTATTTAATGTACTAAAAAGTGGAAAATATTTGTTTTAACCAAGACGTCTATATGTGATTATAAATAAAAGCTTGAGGCGTTCAAAATTTAGATGTATAATCTTTAATTTACATAAATCCGTTAACGTATCAACTGTATTTAATTTACTGTAAAACAATCTTGGACTTCTTAAATAAAAATCCCGAAACTGAGTATAAACGTGCGATAATATTTTCTCCAATTACTAGCGTGCCCAATTAAATATGGTTACTGAAACTGATTTGATCAAATTTATTGAACATTCAAAAAGTTGAGCACCCCAGGCTTTTATTTATAGTCACATATGGGTGACTAGGTAAAAAAATGGTCTACTTTTTAGTATTGGGAGTACAACTTTGCAGTGACCGTTTTTTTTCAAAAGTTTAAGGCTTTATTATAAAAAAGTGGCTACATATTTTTTAATCAAAGTACTGCCCGTCGCTAGCTACGACCTCGGCCCATCTTTCAGGTAGCATTCGAATCCCGCGTCGATAAAAGTCTTGGTCCTTGGAGGCAATCCAGGGATCGACCCAATTTTTGACTTCTTCGTAAGTACCGAAGTGCTGGTCAGCCAAATCGTGTGCCATTGACCGGAACAAGTAATAGTCGGAAGGGGCAATGTCTGGAGAGTACGGCGGGTGGGATAAAACCTCCCATTTCAGCGTTTCCAAGTACTTTTTCACGACATTTGCAACATGGGGTCGGGCATTGTCATGCTGCAGTATCACCTTGTCATGTCTTTCGTTGAATTGTGGCCGTTTCTCTTTGAGTGCCTTACTCAAGTGCATCAACTGACGTCGGTAGAGTTCCCCTGTGATGGTTTCGGATGGTTTGAGCAGCTCATAGTACACAACGCCCAGCTGGTCCCACCAGATACACAGCATCACTTTGGATCCGTGAATATTCGGTTTGGGCGTCGATGACGGAATATGACCAGGCAGTCCCCATGATTTTCGGCGTTTAGGATTATCGTAGTAAACCCACTTTTCATCTCCAGTCATAATCCGGTGCAAAAATCCCTTCCTTTGTTGTCTTTGGAGCAGTTCCCGCAAATGCTGAGAATTCGGCTCGTAGGTTGCCATGTTTGAGTGCCAATAACTTTATAATGCATACACGTATCCGTTAGCTTTTTTCAATTGTTTACATTGGCAGAGCCTCTAGTTTAAAATGCCACTTTTTTTATTGAGCTAGGGCCACTACTTCGGCCGCAGTGGCTCTCTAAGTAAAACGGTCACTGCAAAGTTGTACTCCTAATACATTACGTAAAAGCTTGTTCTAAAAATATATTTTTTGTACCAAAAATTTTGTATTGTTCGATTTTCATTATCGTTCAAAAAAATGTTCTTAAATATTTAGGCCGAAGATCTCAATTAAGGATCCTGAAAAAATTCAAGTGATTTTGGATGCCTACATTTGTCAAAAAACAATATGGCCACGGACCTTTCGTTGCTTTCCAACGTTGTAAACTTCAATATCATCGTATTTATTGTTAACTTGAATGCCCCGTTTTGTTAAATTGTTAAACAAACTATCAGAGCGAATAATTTACACGTATTCGTCCGAATAAAATATTTATAATATTGTTTTAGGTTTGTTTGTTCGGGTTTGCTTATTTGAGTGTGTTTATTTGGGGCATTATACAGCGTGAATTGCGTGAACTGAGCCACTATCCGGACGAATAACATACGCTTATTCGTCCGATAACTGGACGGCTAGCCACAGCGTTTTAGTTTTCGAATGGACTGTTTAAGGCCTTAGGCCACTCTAGAGGCGGAAAAACAGGCTTTTTGGGGATTTTTTTCAGAAAAACTACAAAATAAATCGAGATTACAGAAAAGGGTGTTTATCATACATATCAGTGACTGTATACGATCATTTTTTTGAAGCGATTAATTTCAAAATGGCGGCTGTGCAGCGTTTATCTCAAAACTGCATTTTTTAAGTTGGCCGGAAACACAACTCAAACAATTTTCAACCGATTGATTTTAAATGTTGAATATATATTGAAAAATACATTGTCTATGGAAATACGTAGGATTTTTTTTTATATTGCACAGTTCATTGGTCATTAACAATTATCTGACGATTTTTTAGGCAAATATATGGAAAGTGAAAAATTTCGTCACACAATTGTTAATAACAAATGCAATATGAAAAAAAAAATCCTACGTACTTCCATAGACAATGTATTTTTCAAGATATATTCAACATTTCAAGTGAATCGGTTGAAAATTGTCTGAGTTATGTTTCCGGCCAACTTAAAAAATGGAGTTTTGAGATAAACGCTGCACAGCCGCAATTTCGAAATTAATCGCTTCAAAAAATTATTGTATACAGTCACTGATATGTATGATAAACACCCTTTTTCGTAATCTCGATTTATTTTGTAGTTTTTCTGAAAAAAAATCCCTAAAAAGCCTATTTTTTCGGCCTCTAGCGCGGCCTAACCCCTTAAGGGGTAAGTCCACTGTAAATTTTTTGAAAAATCGATTTTTTTTTATTGGCTTAAAAAATAGTTTAAACCCTCTAGAATAAGAAAAAAAAGGTCCTGTGCGACGTCTTTTTTTAATTTTTTCCAATAAAAAACTATTCGCAAAACTTTAAACGCGTTTTTCTCGAAACATGTTTTTTCAAAATGGCACGCAGCATAACTCGAACAATTTTCATTTTTTTACTTGAAATTTTAACCAGATGTGAACATTTACATTATCTTGAGAATGTCGATCGGAATTTTCAAGAACTTTATTTATTGATTTTTTATTAACAAAAAACTTGCCGTTTTTTTCGTCAAAAATCAATTTTTTTTTTCAAACGCACGCCAAATCCACAAAAATTGATACTTTTTAAAATCCGATCGACATTCTCTAGCTATAGCCCTCTAGATTAATGGTTTTTTTTTTGTTCTAGATTCAAAAGTGCACCAGTGGTGCTGCGTGCCGCGGAGCCCTGGAAGCAAAACATGTCCCGGGAAGATAGCTGTGGAACCGCCATTTTGTTTTTTTTTACTGTAAAAAAATTTTATAATAAAGTTTAATGTATGCCCGATAACACCATTAAAAGTTTTTTTTCAAATACCTTCAATTTCGAGAGCAAAAAATTAGTGAAAAAACCTTTTTTTTTTGGGCCGTTACAGTGGCCTTACCCCTTAACGGAGACTTTGTCCTTGAAATTTAGCGGAAGATGTGAGCGGCTCAACATGAGCAGCTAAAAGAAGAGGAGGGATGCCTCTATGGAACAGGCATTGCCGATTAGCGGTAATTATAAACACATTTGTGTAAACACGTTACAAAACTTTAAACGCGTTTTTCTCGAAAACACGTTTTTAAAAATGGCTGACATTCTCCGGACCGCTGTAATTAACATATCGACCTGAAATTTGGAGAGCATATTCAGAAAATATGTCTCCACGGAATGACGGATCGTTTTTTCCATAGATACATTTTTGCATTTATTATTTATCATTTTATGCGAAAAAAAAACGCGAAAAGTCGATTTTTTTTAAATTGCCGCCATTTTCCGAAATTTGTACTAAACGAAAAACCCATCCGTCATTCCATGACCAAATGGTCACAGATTGATAATATGCTTTGAATTTGTGTTTCAGATCAACAAAGAGGGGGCAGTGATGTCAGCCGTTTACCTCCCGCGATTTGAGGACCTGTTTTCGCGGAGTTGCAACGGCCGCCATTTTGGTTTAAAAAAAAAAAAAATTTTTTTAACGTTCTGTATATCATGAATAAAAGCAAGAAAAAAACCACACTCAAAAAGCTTTACTCGTTTCCTTTAAAAAAAAAAAAAATGTAAACACCTGAAATATGGCACTCCAAGGACAATGTCTCCCTTAAGCCACCGCCAAACGTAGTCCACCGCCAAACGTAGCGAAAAGTTTCATCATCTGCCATGTTTTTGTTGTTTTTCTGTATTTTTTGGTGATTTTTTAAAAAAGGCCCTCAATGTGTACCTTTGTTCTAAAACATCGCGTTTTTTTCACCACCCGTTTCCCAGAGAAAAAAAATCGGAATTTGTTCATGTTTTCGAGCCTCTAGATAGATGTAGCCCGATGTGTAGTTGATTGGTTAGCTGGGACGTGCTCTGTGACAAAATCGGCGCGGTTCATTCGAGAAATGAGCGAGTCGTTTGAGCTAGAAAAACGCTTGGTTTCGTGTATTCGCCAGCCACGTAAATATACGTGTATATTCGTGTATACATCCGTTCGGAGTTGGCTACTGGCGTTTGTCCGTTTGTCTCCTTGGCGAAAAATCGGGTCACCAATACTGGGGACAGTGCTGTTTCACTATCGATCGCGAGACGTCAGCGTGCCCTATGAAAATAAATAAAAAACGAAAATGTACGAATGAGACCAAAGTTTCCTCGTTGAATTGCATCTTGTCATTTTTTCCTCACCCAATTGCAGCTCGATGTAAAGCGCGAGCATTATAACGTGTATCGGAACGTCGCAGTTCGGACCCTTGGACAGCCAGACCTGTTTCAGTATCTCGCCGGATTTGTTGAGCTCCCCCCGAATGGCGTGCGCCACCGCTAAATTGTATTTTATAATGGCCCTCGCAGTTTGCAAGCTCGACGGAAACCAACCTACTCGCGAATCGAAGGTAACCGAAGAAAAAAAAACGTGTGAAAAATCGAGAACGATGAAAATTCGGCGCGTGTCTGTGGAACTCACCGGTGCTGGCTGTTGGCGACGCCTCGTCGCTCTTATCTTTATCGGCCGGCTCGTTTGTCGAAGTTATCGGTATTTCCGTATCCAAATCCTCGATATTTTGCGGCTTAAGGTGCTCAATGGCCTCGTTCATTTTATCGACGAGTATGAGGCTCTCGGCAGCGTAAAGATTGGCGAGCATTTTGTATGCGCCGGGTAACTTTTCGACGCTGAGCATCGCTCTCGCGTGCTCGAGAGCCACGAGGTAATCGCCGAGGCAAAGAGATACGTAGGCGCTCGCCGCTAACACGGCGATTCGCAAATTTTGCGTTTGCGTCCAGACTGTCGATATTTGCGCAGGGGACGTTGATTCTTGAGTGGGACAGTCACCCGCGACTCCCGACGCGGCTCCTGATCCTCCTCCAGCTGCTGCTGCTGCTGCTGATGATGATTTTTCAAATAAACATTCTCGATATCCGTATAAATAATGTACGTATTGAGCAGAGATGGGCAAATAGTAATCAAATTAACAATTACAATTACTACTGTAATTGGATAATTGAATTACTTTGTAACAGATGACTGAAGTAACTGGTCACCACAAATACCAAGTGTAATTAACTACTGTGTAATTTAATTTAAAGCTAATCTGATACAAATCAATCGATTACATATTCAGTCAAATAATGTAATTGCGCGTGTTACAAAAATCCAAGTTACAGTTCTTGGAATTCACGAGTGCGTGTGGACCTTACATGTGGTAATTCGTGTAATTGCACGTTACAGTAGTGTGCGCCGTTTGCTTGTTACCAGGCACAAAACTTGTACGTTTCTAAAGTTGACAGTCGCGCACACTACACTTGATCCAACTTTCGAGGTTAAGATGATATTTTCTCCTATCTTGTGCCATAAATAATAACAACGTATTTAGATTATAAAGGTATTTGGATACATTCTCATCAGATTAGTTCGTAATTAAATACATTATAACAGATTACATAATTCGTACTGAGTAATTTAATTACAATTAACAATCAAATGCAATTCAATGATATCGCTCTGTAATTAAATTACTTTGTAACCAGATTAATAATCAAATTACAATGCAATTTCGTTATGTCCATCACTGGTATTAGGACGTTGAACAAGTTCTCGCTGTTTTCCAACAGATGGCGTTACCAGAACTGCGTGAGTGTAGTTTAAGACGGAGAACCAGTTTAGAAGTACGTTGTTCTAGTGATTTTCATGACTTTTTTTTGACAAGGAATGAATGAATAACATTTATTCAAACTTTGGGAATATTTTATACATATTTTCAAACAAATATTTCAATTTTTTCGAAGTATTTCCTCTGAAAATATGAATATCAATACGGTTTGAAGATTATCTTAAGAACATGTTTTCCTTCTATATGAATCTAACTGTGATTAAAAAGTTTAAAATTGCATTTTTAGAGGTGTAATTAAACAAAACGTATAATTTTTGCCACTATTTTATAACCTTTTTTGCTATAACAAAATATACTTTGAACAATGATATAACAATTTAGGTTCATATAGAGCGTCATCATATAAAGAAACTATCACTTAATCAAATTATAGGTTAGAAACTTTTTGACCGAGGGTGTAAACAAATTGAAAAAAAAAAAAATTGTTTCGAGAAAAACGCGTTTGAAAAATGTTACATCCTAGCGAATATGCCTTCTCTCGGTTATTCCCAATATCCTCATTTGCCGTTATAAGCTTATTATACATGTATAAACCTAAGAATAAGACGAATAACAGCGTAAAAAGAAACGTGCGTAGGTTCCGCACGCATATTCAAATAACAGCGATATATACGCGATAGCCGCACCGCCAGTCATCGACTTTTCCTATCCCATTGGCTGTCAACAAGAACACGTTTACAGGCGCATATTCCGAGAAGAGGTGTCGAACGAAAAATCAACCATCAGCTCGATCGAAAGACTCCAAAAATCCTACGCTGTCCCATCCGCATGGCGACCAAGAGAAGCCTCGACCGTAGATTATTTAAACACAACATAGACTAGACGGCTCCGCCGAACTTATAACTCCGACTAAATAATAAGACATCCGGTCTCGCAGCGTAGTCCGATATACAAACTTCTCGATATGAGAAGTCACCAGAGCCATAAATTGACAACACAAACCATGCGAATGTTTAGGTCTCACATATCGAACTCTGTACTCCACGCGTTTTTCGCCGAAACACGGGACAAAGGTCTCCTACCTTCCACGCGTGCAAATTCTATGTAAGGAATGATCGAGATCAATTCTGCGAATCACGAATATCGCGACCAATCACGGTAAACCTTAAAGTTCCTTCTCCCACAATTTATCCCCTCCTAATTTTCATATCAAGAAAGACTTCCTTCCTGAAGTCAGTCTTCCAACAGTTTCCACCGCGTTCAGATCAAGTCTTCCAACAGTTTCCACCGCGTTCAGATCAAGTCTTTCAACAGTTTTCACCGCGTTCAGATCAAGTCTTCCAGCAGTTTCCACCGCGTTCAGATCAAGTCTTCCAACAGTTTCCATCGCGCTCAGATCTCAGTCTCGCAAAACCTTCCATTAAAGTAACTTCACTTCTTAATCTTGTTCTGACAGAATTCGAAGTGTAGAACCACTATCATAGAGTTTCTAATATTATACATCTTCGGGTTTTGACCGGTGTCGTATAAAAGTTTAGTCAACTCTCGCGGCCTCGAGTCTATAAAATAGTTCAAGTGCTGTTTACTACGCATATATACATAAACACTCTCAGCGCCCCAAAAGTCTGGTGCTGGTGACCGCTTTCCGAACGCTAAGCGTGGCGTCCATCAAGGAGACCCTTATCTGCAAGCGACAACCGATACTCTTGCGAGCGAGCGTACCTACACACTGATCCACTCACGACCACAGTGACCAATGTAAGCGACAAATCTCATTTTTATGTTAATCCGATTGTTCCCCCGGCTTCACAGTTATTTTCATTGTCAATTTTTCTGTTAAAGCAACTTTATTCATCCGATCACTTATTTGTAATAAACCTTTAGTTAAGTTTGTACAAATTCGTCGGATTATTTCTAAATACCAATCACTGCATGAGTTCCTAATTTCTAACTCATTCCAAGCACTACCCCCTTTTTACCCTCATCCCGTGCTATTGCGCTTGTCGTAGGCAAAAAAGGAGGGAATCAAGAAAATATATGCCCACGTCCCTTCAGGACGTGACAGAAAAATTGCAGAAAACAAAAAAATCAAGGCAATAATGAATTATTTATACTGCTTACCGGTTAATCAGCTATTATTGTTACTAACAATTTATGGAATAAAAAAAATTCAGTTCTTTGAGTCATCTAAACTGGTTTTCCGCCTTAAGATGGTAACGCATATATAAACAAGTACTATAAGTAAGCTTAAAACTCAGCGTATGTCATTTCGCCGAATTGTAAACAACTTTTTTTTCCATAGTGTTGAACATGTTAAATTTCGTGCCATAAAAGTATTTACGGGAAATTTCGCTGCTCCACTTTATTTAAAAAAAAATCTGCAGCTGAAGCACACAGAATAGGGAACCTTACGCAAAGCTTAGCGCAGATGGCGCCACGTAAACATAACGTGAATAAAAGAAGCTGTCAACGCGCGCGGTACATTTTCACGGTGTCCACTAAAATTCTATGAATGGACACAATGGACAATAATTACGGATGTTTGACTATACCGGAATTGAGAAATCGGCTTCTATTCTTTTCCTTCTCTGTTTATCTTTAAGTGTTCTTTTTTGCTCCAAACAAACAGGGAAGATATGACCCCTTTTTCAATATTTTCCAGCTCAGTTTGATCCCCGTAAAGAATGAAAATGAGGTAGATAAGTATTATGTAACAAAATAATACCAGAAGGTTGAAAAAATGCAAATATTTCATATAGTAATTTTTTAGGTTATGATAATTAACTACTTTACAATGTACTTTTGGAAGTAAATAGCGTCGAAAATATGATGTTTATATACTGAGCTGTAACAGATCCTTCATTTCTATAGTCTGCAGATATAAAATGATCAGAATATAGCCTCGAATGTTTTCTGGCTGCAAAGTGCTTGCGACGTATAGCAATTTCTCATGGAGCCTAGATACCGGGAGGTTCAGCGAGGCCTTTCAACTCGTCCCCAAAACGAGAACAAGAAATGATGGCGCTGGGGTGCTCCGGCACCTATATGTATATAGATATACGCTAAACATGGGTGTGATCTAAGACAGATCACAGATCATGTACCTAACCCTCATTAATGTTAAGGGATAACACCACTCTAGGATTTTGGAAAGACGTTTTCTTTCCTAAAAATACTTTGGTGTCATAAAAACAATATGCAATTGGTCCTGTAGCAATTTTTTTTTATTTAAAGGTTCATTTATCGATTTGGCCGCAGCGCGTTGGAGCGCGCGCTGAGTTGTTCGTACAACTTTAAACGCATTTTTCTCGAAACCACTTTTTTCGATCTCGAAAGACGGATTACTCGACCACCTTTGCATGCATCGATTTCGAGGTTGAAATTTTGATAGCAGCTTCACAATTATATTCTTTATGGGAGTACGTACCCGTTTTTTGATTAAATGTAAACTTCTTTTTATAAACAATTTACTGCTTTTTTGGCAAAAAATCGATTGATTTCCTTCAAAGTGCGCTATTTTTGCAAAATTTGAAAGCAAATTTCTAGGTAGTCTCATAGCTAGTAATATATAAATTATCATTTTTTTGGTTTTTATTTCAGGTCTTATATTTTACGAGAAAACCGTTCTCCCGTGAAGCTATACGTAAAAAAAAACACGTTTTTCTAGATGGGCTGTATCGCCGCCATTTTGAGTTTGAGTTTGAGATCTTTTCTCGCTTTTGCGTTCTTTTTTCCGAACCGTCATGAGGAAATTATGAATCGGCGGATATTTCGACGTTTGATGTCACGATCGGTCTGTCGTGAGGTTAGAAACTCATCCGATCACTTTCACCTCGTTGACCAATATATTACTATACATGTAGGTGCCGCTGCACCCCAGCGCCATCACTTCGGGACATTTTCGAGGACGCTTTTTTCAGCGCCTTTGCATTGCCGCTGAATCTCCTGGTATCTAGGCTCCGTGCAATTTCTCATTGCTTGAGAAGTTTTTCGTTTTTAGGAAATATATGAACGCCCTCGTTTCTGCATCCAATTATACAACACTGATGCCATGCTTCACAATTTATTCACGACAAACGGATTATTTAAAGAAAATTCAACAGTAGCCGCAGAAACACGGGCAAAACCAAAGAGAATCTCACTAAACGTCATGTTTCGTTTGCGTTGTAATACAATGTCCCCTCTAGCGGGAGAAATTGGCAGTAACGTTCCCTATTCTTGTTGAGGCTCACGGCGACCAAGCTCTATCGCAAACAACATGCAGATTGGTTTAGACGCTTCAATAATAATGATTTTGACGTGTTGAATTGGAGGCATTACCTCATGAAGACATGTCAAACGCTAGCTGAACTTGCAGAATAATCAAAAATTGATCACACGACAGTTTCGAAACGTTTGAAAGCATTGAGAATTATTTTTTCAAATAAAGTATTAATTTTCACGAAGAAAACAGCGAGAACTTATTCAACGCCAATATTCATAGAATAGGGGATATAGAGGGAGACAGTTCTTACCGAGACCGCCACTGAGCGACATGGAGGCGCTCGTCGTGGCCGACACGATCGGGCAGCTTATCGGCAAACTGCTGGATTCGTCGTCGTTCGCGGGCAACGCGAATAGGGCGTTTTTCAGGCAGAGCATGGCGAATTCTATAGTCGGCTGGGGCATCGCGTACGAGAGGCTCTCGGTGTGATATTTCGTGTCTTTGGACAATGCCGAGGCTAATATTATTTTCCTGTGCCTTCCCGTCCCTGTGACCTTCTGAACGAGATCCTCGCGTCGTTTTGCGATGTCAAAGTCCACCGCGTTCGTCTGTTCGTGCAACGTTAAAAATCACCGCTAACAATGACTCGATTGTCTGTACGAAAAAAAAAATATAAGTCTATCGCGACTCACGGGCTTGTGACACTGTATACAGCACTCTGCCATTCTTAGCCACAGCTGCGGCCGATTGTGAAGTCTCTGAGCAGCCTCGGTCAAACAATCGAAAGCTCGTATCGGTTGACCAGCGTGCAGTAACGACACACCGAGATTGTACATCAGTTCGTGATGCTTGTTAGCGTTGAGAGTGTAAAGCGGCTGGCCCGAAGTCGATTCTGCAATATAAAAAGAATATCAATTCGCATTCTGCTTCCATTCTCATCGCGCTCAGAGTGTAAGTTAATCAGCCCTAATTCGCGCTCGGTCGTCTACGCGTACCGGTATCTTTCGATCTCACACTGTCCATCGCTCGTTGATTCTCCTCCAGGGCTTTGCGAAGATAAAACGCTGCCAAATTTGGCTTTCCACGGGCCTGATGGATACAGGCCATGTTGTTGTAATACAAAACCGCCGCGGATTCGCCGCTCGTTCTGAAAATTAATTTTTATCAGCGGTCTATCGTTTTGTGAGTATATCGTGCTGTCACTGAAAAACCGCGTAATCGAAAAAAAAAGAAGGCTAATTTTTTGACAGGCGATTTTGTAGGTGTCGCGGGTGCTAAATCCAAGTTTGCCTAAAAATGGGGGTTAAGGGTTTTTTTTAGGGGATGGGGGTGGATTAATGCCAAACTACAACTCCTACGAGGTCGACGCCGTGAGACGAAATGTGCAGAAAAATCCAGGCTTTATTTTTGTCCGCAGCACCGAAGTCGTGGAAGTTCCTTTTGGGAGTGAAAAAGTGGGGTGAAATTTTGAAAAATTAGTTTTAAGGCAGGATTCTACTTTGAAACTTTGAAAAAAAAAATTTTTTTTTTTTTACATTTTTCGTAAGTAAATATGTTCAAGAATGTTCGGTCAAAATTTTATAAAGTTCCAAGCAGTCTAACTATCCTTTTTCGCCTTTCGAACGCACCTACCTGAGCGCGCTATTGTGACCCGCCCGGCGCGCGGCCCGGACTCACCAAAACTTTAAACGCGTTTTTCTCGAAACGACATTTTCAAGTACCGTGGTCGTGATAACTCAAAAAGTACTGAACCGATCCTTATGAAATTTGGAACACATATTCTATATTTGTGTACCAACCGACCTAACTACAATCAACTTAAAATTTTGATTAGAACTATTTTTTTATTGCAAAAAAGACCCAAAATAACGCATTTTTTTTCGTATTTTCGCCGCGATTTTGTTAATTTTGCACGTATATAAAATATTCTAGTTAGGTCGGTTCCTGAAGATATACTGAACATGAAACTATTTGATTTTTTTTGTTTCAGACCATCCGTCGGGAAGATTTCACGACCACGGCAACGGTACCTGCTTTTCGAGGCGTTGGCTTTAAACATATTTTACGTGTACAAAAAGTGAATAAAATACATTAAAATTTTTTTTTTTATGTACTTAAAGAGTGTATTTATTGAACAGTTTAAACCCCATATCGATATCTTTAATAGTATTCTCAGAAAAAATTCACGAAAATAGCGTTTTTTTCATGGTTTCAAAGTAGAATCCTGCCTTAATTCAATAACCCTCTAGAAAAAAATCGTACACTTTTTGTTCAATTAGGAACGTTGTAGCCCTTGAAAAAACGCGTCGATGAAGTATTTGATCATCACTTTCCGATAATATCTTCACCACACAAAAATGGTTAAAATACCAAAACAAATTGTTTATTGAATAACTAAAAAATAAACGATTTTTCGGGTTTGGTTCAAATGTACGAAATGTAGAGAATAATTTTTTCTATATTTCCGTTTCTATGGACCACCCTTGAATTTTGATTTGTCAACCACCCCCTCGGGGGATGGAAATTCAAAATGAAATTCTCGGAAAACTATTGACCGCACGAATTCGGCGCTGTGGAAGAATTTGTAGCTTGAATCCTCAGCTACATTTTTGTCCACAGCGCCAAAATCGTGTGTCTGTATTTTCGGCCAATAGTTGTCCCGGAATTTCATTTTGAATTTTCAACCCCTGAGAGGGGTTCGAAAAAGCAAAATTCAAGATTGGTCCATAGGAACGAAAATATAGAGAAAATTATTCTCAACATTTCCTACATTTAAACCATCCCCGAAAAATCGATTGTTTTTGAGTTATTCAATAAACCATTTTTTTTATACTTCAACAATTCTTTTGGGGGTGAAGATATTTTCGGAGAGGGTTGATCAAATATCCGATCGACGCGTCTTTTTAAGGGCTACAACGTTCCCATTTGAAGAAAAATTGTATGAAGTTTTCCTAAAGAGTTATCCAATGAAAACTGATTTTTCAAAATTTCACCCCACCTTTTCACCCCCAAAATGAACTTCCACGAATTCGGCGCTATGGACAAAAATAAAGCCCGGATTTTTCCGAACATTTGGTCTCCCGGCGCCGACCGCGTGGGGGTTGTAGTTTGGCATTAATCCACTCCCATCGCCTTTCATCCCCTAAAAAAACCCTACACCCCGATTTTTAGGCTAACTTAGATTTAGCACCCAGGGCACGTACAAAATCAGCTGTCAAAAAACTAGCCTTCTTCTAATTTTTTCCGATTCCAATATACAGCACGACTGTACTAATACGGGGAAATTGTAAATGAAAACGGCGACAGGAAAACTCGAGACGTTGGCGAATAGGACGAGGAGCGTCGAGATAGAATTTAAAAAAGTGATCAAGTGGCCGAGGAATCGAGGTAAGTTTCCGGACCCTGCCAAACAAGCTGAAATTTTGCTCTAACTTTTTTTTAAATATTTCAAAACAACCCTTAAGGGATTTTTGGCGACGCGCTATAGTTTTTGGGTTTGGGTTTGTTTCGGTATTTTGTGTGGACAAAATGGAGAGCGCGATAACATATATCGGTATGAACGGAGACGTATCAGATATATATGAGGTATTCCACGTGAATCAGGTGGACTTTTTTCCTGACACCCGCTAATTCGATTAATTTTTTTTATTCGACTCCATTGACTCTAAAAGACACCCTGATCTTTTTTTACATTCTTCCAAACATCCCTTAGGAAAAAAAAATTATCCGAAAAAACGCCCCGATGAAAAAATCTGAACAAATTTCCAAAAATGCGTGATAATATGTAAAAAAATTCAAGCTATCACCCGCAGTCGAAGTATGATTTTTTCTGTGCTTTCTGAGGAATTAACGTTAAAAAAATCCGAAAAATTGACTGATAATTGTTCAAGATCCATGATTGTGATTTGGTTATTCAAAAATGGTCAAAAAAATTCATCGTGGGTATCCAAATATTTAAGAATCCGCCTGAAGTGAGCGGTTCTCGATTTTTTCGGATTGTTTTTTAACGTTAATCGCTCAGAAAGCACAGAAAAAATCATACTTCTACTGCCGGTGATAGCTTGAACATTTTTACACATAATCACGCATTTTTGGAAATTTTTTCAGATTGTTAAATCGAGGCGTTTTTTTGGGAGAAACTTGTTATATTCGATGAAAGACGTAATTATGCGTTAGAGAAAATGTTTCGGTAAGGTAATCCTATCGCTTCACACTAGTCATACCACTGATCATACTTGAGAATTGTACAATTTAGATTTTTAACATATGCAAAAAAATAATTTGTAATAACTAAAATTTTCCATGTGTAAACTGTTTAAAGAATGTTCACATTTAATTAGAAAAATGAAAGAATAGTTATTCAAACGATTCGCGCAGTATTTCTAGGTTTGATATTTGGCAACATTGCTTCTATCTCCGTCTCTTTTTACTCAACCAGGCGAGTTTAACCTCCATGCTTTTCAACGTCGATCTGTCAAAACAATGTCAGGTGCGGGAAATATAAAGCATTTTTCGGGCATATTCGGGCCACGACTGGTAAAAAAGCGTGGAAAATTTGTGTCGGCGAAATATGTCGGTTAAAAATGAAATATGTGTGGAAATTCGAATGAGTGAGATGAGGTTAGGACTACAGTCAGCTGTTGCCTTGCTGTCACGTCTCTTTATCGTAGCAAGTGTTAATAAATCCAATACCGGAAGTTCAAGTTAAACTTGATATTACATAAAAATTAGGTCAATAAGCGTTATCTTTTCGGACAGCATTGGATTACTACAAGTGTTAAGTATGTAAATCTGATTATTTTTAATAATCCGACAGATTCCCACTATTATATACACTTTTGTAGCGACCGAAAATTGGATTTTTGTATGTCGTCTCGCAATTCCTTTCCCAAAAATACGCTATTTTAATTTTTTTCTCTGTAATTAGGTCGATAACCGACCCTGAAATTTTACAGAGACAATTATTAATATATTTAGTGGAGCTCAAAAAAAAAATTATGAAAATCCTATGGATTGAGCCAGGCGATAGGATTACCTTAAGGCGGGACCTCCATTTACAACAACAAGGAATGAAGCCGTTTTTCAAACGGTAGAACTATGTATGTAGAATATATTCCCAAAGTTTCATAGCGAAATCCTTATTAGCAGTACTGAAGTTAATTTGACTAGGATCTAACGATGTTGAAGTTTGCATCGTTGGACTGCAACGAAATCAATTTCTTTCGGCCGATTTCGCCTACAAAAGTTCTTCAACCATTTTTAAGATATTTAGTTAGCGATTTACATTATAAATCTATAAAAAACGATCGCCTATAATAATAAAAATATGGAAAATAAAATGTAAAATGTTTACAAATATACTTACTTCACATCCAGTGTCTCGTTCGTCACCGAATTCAAGAGTTTTATAGCCTTCTTGTAATTTCCCCTAGCGCACTCCAAATTCGCTTTGAGGAAGACCGTCGATATATTCTGAAAAGAGAGACACCCATCAAAGTAGTATCGGAGAATGAATCGTAAGAGTGAACAGATGAGGATCGTTACTCACGACTCTTGCACCGAGCGAGATCAGGGTCTTCCACTCCCTTTTGCACAATTTTGGTTGCTGCAGCAACAGATATATCCTCGCTTTGTACCTGAGAAGTTGTAGTCTGAACGCGTCGGTGGCAGCGTCGGAACTTTCCTTCTTTCGATCCTTGTGATCTTTGATCGCTGGCGATTTACTTGCCGCACCACCGATATCCTTCTCCACCGGACCACCCAATTTTTCAGCCTCCGCGGAAACAAATTGGCTCTCCACGTAATTCACTATGGAAAGAGCCGCGTCCGGTCTATTCGTAATTATATGCAGCTCGATAACGAGCAGACACACACTGTGAGCCAGGCTCTCCTCTGAAATAAACAAAGAAATTCGTCGCTAATTCTACAAACGCTTTTCTACTTTATCGCTTTCCTACGAGAGTCCAATGCGAAGATGTGATTAACGTTTGCATCGTCGGACTGCAATGCAAGTTATCATATTTCAATTGCTCGAATTTCTTTTGGTATATCTGCGCTAGGAAAAGCCCTCAATCGTTTTTTAAGTCGCTTATTTGGAGATCTAGAATTTAAATATGCAAAAAAAGATTCAATAAAATAGTAAAAATGAGAAAATATAAGAGAAAAATATAAAAAAACGATTTTTCGTTGCTTTCCAACAATGCAAATTTCAAGACCATGAAAATTTACTTTTTTGGAAAGTGTAAGAATGTGTATATTGAAAAAAATTGGTAATTCTTTAGATAAGTGACTTTTCTGAAAAATGAATTTGTTTGGGTTAAACCCAAATAAACTTATTTTTCGAAAAAGTCACGTATCTAAAAAATTATCAAAAAATTAAATCTACCAAACGACATTTTGGCTATTCGAGAAAATTAATTTTCATTGCATTCTAACGATGCAAACTTCAACTTTACAAAACTGTGAAAACTACGAAGCTAGGACGGACAGACATGACCAAGCTATAAGAATTTATTATGCGGTTACAAAACCCTAAAAAACTTACGCGCACATAAGCCAAGCGCAATCAGTGAAAAAAAAAAGAAGCCTAGTACAAATTTGTAGTATTTGCAAGTATGTTTTTACTTCTTTTTCGAACAATTATCCAATTGGATCTCGATATCTGTACTTATGTATTTATCGCGAGACGAAATAACTGAAATTATGCAAAGTTTGGAACATGCGAGGATCTTTCATGCATAGGTGCTTGAGCTGGTGCTCGACTACCAAGCTAGAGAAATGCGCGAGTAAAAATAATGACATTGGAGTTTGCGTCGTTGGAATGCAACGATTTCGTTGTTAGTTCATAATTATTTTATCATTCGAAACATTTTTTTTGCAACATGTGGCCGCAAATCTGTAATAAAAATAAGTAAAAACATTCGAATGGCTTTCATAGCCTAAATCAGCCGCAAAGGAATTTGATAAATTAAAAAAAAATTATTTACGTTGCGATCCAATGATGCAAACTTGAGACATTGAAGTTTGCATCGTTGAAATGCAACAAAAATCATTTTTTTTTGTCTCTCAAATTTCTTTTGGCAGATTTGAGCTACGAAAGTCACGCGAAGATTTTTTAGGACTCTTGTTTAGCGATTTACAACAAATCTGCAAAATATTATTTTAGATACTAATGAAAATGAGAAATTGTGAAGAATTTTGGTTGCGTTCCAACGATGCAAGCTTCACCCCCATGCAAACTTCAAGATCGTTGGAAATACACATTGGCACATTGTACCGTTTGTTGAGCCAACTTTTTCCTGCATTCATACGCCAATTTTTCCCTGCATTAAGCCGAGATATACATTTACAATGATAAAAAAATAGTTTTTTTTTAAACGATCGAATTAGATATGTGGAATATTTTCCGAAAGTTTCAAAGCGAAATTCAAAAAACCTCAAACGTTACAGCCTGTGAATGCTTTGCCTCGACGCTCTGATTCAGAGCATGCAGCCCCGAGGGCCAGGCAGAGATGGGCAAAAAGTAATTGAATTAACAACTAACAATTACAATTACCGCTGTAATTGATAATTTATTTACTTTGCAACAGATTACTCAAGTAATTAGTTACCACAAGTACCTACTACAATTTAATTCTAAAAAACTAGTAGAAATATTCATAATATTGGTACCTTCTACTTGACGCAAATTGTTTTTGAAAGTTGTTAAAAAAAAACTACTCTTTTAATCCAAATTTTACAGAATTTTGGATTTTGTTTTTGTAAATGCTTTCCATACTCTTCAATTTACATTTTCTTCATTTTGATTACTATCAAATCGAAATTACACATGTTCTGACTACCTTGACGAAAATTCTTTTGAAAAATTAGAAAAAAAAAAAAACGATTTTTTTAATCAAAATTGTACAGAAAATTTGCGCGAAATTTTGATTTGAAAAAAAAAAATGCGTGCCATTCTCTTAAATTAGCATTTTCTTCATTTTCTTACTGTCAAATAGAAACTACACATGCATTGACATTTAAAAAAAGTTTTTTGCCAATCAAAGTCTACGGGAAGCTAGACTGCACGCCGATTCGCAGCTCGGCCATTTTTATGATAAATTAATTTAAAACAATTGTTTCGCATGCTTGAATATAATATTAAAGTATATCTACAGTTTGATAAATGTAGCAAATTATTTCTTAGTTTAAAAATCTCTTAAAACTGCTTTGTTTACTGATTAAGGTAGAATGAGCGTGCAATCTTGATTTCTATAGATTTTGTTCAAATTTTAAGGATTTTCTTCTGCACAGTTATCGAGTAAGTTAACATTAAAGTTCAAGTGTATAAGCACAGTGTTTCCATATATATAGATTTACATTGCGGGCGTAAGAAATCTGCTTTAACGCTTAATTACTTGATACCTAGGTAGAAGAAAAATTTTGAAAAACTTTGCGTTTTCGCACTTAATGTTGAAGAACATTATCAGCAAATTTGATCAATTTCTTAACATTTTGACTTTTGTACCGAAACTCCTTAACCAGGCATTCTTCATATCATGATGCATGTTTGAGTGAAATTTCAGAACAGTCGACTATTTAGATTGGGATATAATGGGCTTTAAAATTGCAACTTTTAACACTGCAGGGTCTGCATTGAAATTTAGACAGAATAATTTTCCGTAAAAAATATTTGTCCCCTATAATAAGAAGACATATGGCAACACCGCAGAACAGTATTGTTCGATGTTTCGAGAAAAAATTAATTATCGTGTTCCTAAAGTTAAGAATGTTGTCATGAAAAAATATTTGCATTATAAATATTAATATTTTATATTGTTTATGTTATCTTCGTTAACAAATAAAAGTGTTGGTACATTCATAACTAATTAAAAAATTTGTAGAATTAAAAATTACTTCCAAATAAAAATTTGTGTTGCAGTATTATTTTAAATATGCAGCGCAAACTCGCGTCGTTGGATACATGGAACGATGCGGTGTTGCCGTGTCTTCTTATGATAGGGGACAAATATTTTCTACGGAAAATGATTCTGTCTAAATTTCAATGCGAATCCTGCAGTGTTAAAAGTTGCAATTTTAAAACCCATTATCTCGCAATCTAAATAGTCGACTGGTCTGAAATTTCACTCAACCAACCATGCATAATGATATGAACAATGTCTGGTTAAAATTTGAACAAAATCATTTGCATTAGAATATTCGCAGAGGAAGAGTATTTACTGCGACGTACCCATAGGCTCGACGAACGTGAACAGCCTATTGATAATGCGCAGCGCGGAGTCGTACTGGCCGGTATGATAGAACAATACCGCCTGATTGTAGCGCATAACGCACTTTTCAACGTCGTCTATAGCGTCCAAGGGAGTGTCCGGCGTGGTGGTAGCCGCGCCGCATATTGCATTGAGACTTTTGCCGAAAACCTCGGTTTTCTTCAGATCACTTTTGTAATACTCGGCGACGAGTCTGTTGTGCATCACCTTCAAGTCTTTCGGCCTAAGAGCTTCCAATTTGTTGAGGTACGAGAGACACGTGGAGTATGCACCCTTTTGAAATTCCACGAGCGCATTTTGCGCCAATTCACGTTCTTGCTCCGTTATGACCCCGGATCCGCCGCTCCCCGACGCTCCCTCTTTGCTCGACGACTCGACGCTCTCGCTCATTGTCGTTTGCGGAAGTTTTCTTTTTTTTTTTCTACACGATCCTCTCTTTCTCGTTGTTCAATTATTTCGATAGGACTTTCCAGTACGTACAGTCGGGTCGGTACGCACCTTTTGCGTCTATTGTTTACCGGGACACTTGACAGTTGTATATTTTAGGTTATGTCGCGCGCCGACGTCACATGCTTGCTCATGTCCCGAAGATGGCCGAAAACTCGCGAGGTTAGAGTCCCGTGAGCGTGGTACGTAGCGCCAAAAATTTAAATGGACAAACAAACCTCACGATCCGCATATTTCGTCGTAATAATAGTCCTAATTTTTATTACCTTGCGTGGGCAAGGTTATGGTCAAACAAAAAAAAATAACACTTTTCCGCGAAATATCAATACGGTTATCATTGATTCTTGTATAAATATGTATAATATGTTTAACGAAATATACATACATTTTGCGTAATACTTTGATTTAAAAATCTTAGGGCTATTCACAAAAATGGCATTTTGTGAGCGTTTACGAGTGAAGTTTTTACGGTTGCGCTAAAATGATGTTGGTTTCGACAAATGTGAAATTTTTTTAACGTCCCACGGTTTTGTTGGCTATATTTACGTTATTTAAAAAAATGTTACCTGTCAAATTGGCTTTTGCATTTTGTACAATAGTGTTGTTTTATAGATGAAAATTCATCTGTGACCTGTTTTCAGTAAATGATAAGATTCGATTTAAGGGGTCACACTAACGGGTATAAAATCATGTGCGAATTTAACAATTTTTTTCGAATGAAAAAGTGATTCACTCGTAAAATTAATTACACATCTATTTAGTATGAATATCAAGCTGTTAGGAAAATATACTTTTTTTATGTACAAAATGGCCGACTACTCGAAACTTCTCGAAACAGCTATTTTCCAATTGACGTGACAAATAAATTCAACAATTTTCACTCGATTTACTCGTCAAACTAGTGGCTGCCCTTGTATGAAGAGTTCTGTATTTCAAATCCTCTCTTGACGAAAATAATAGAAGAAAAGAAGCGTGAAAATGTTATTGAAAAATGGATTCAGATTCTAAAATCAACGGATGAAAATAAGTGTCTGTTAAAAATAGCACATTACGTATTTTCCATCCCAGTGTCTAACGCCCAGGTCGAAACGATTTTTTCCTTGTGTACGAATACGTGGACCAAAACCCGAAATAAGTTACATATTGACACCGTAAAAGCAGAACTACAAATAAAATCGAACTTCAACGTGCAATGGAAAGAATTTTATAATTTCATTATAGCAAAGGTATATTATATACGTTCATTAACCCAAACAAACGAAGAAGCTTTTAAGGAAGAATTTAACAATTTTTGTCGTATGGAAAAGTGATTCACTCATAAAATTAATCACACATCTATTTACAATGAATATCAAGCTCTAGAAATATAATTTTTTTTTTCGATGTACAAATTGGCCGACTATTTGAAACTTCTCGAAACAGCTTTTTTCCAATTGGCGTGACAAATAACTTCAACAATTTTCACTCGATTTACTTCAAATTTAAAAGTTATGCTCCTAATTGCATTTCGCAGAGTAGTACGTACGGAATTTCTGATTAATCAAAAACTTTTCATTTTATGAGCAGTTATAACGAAATTTTTCACTGAAAATTCATTTCTTAAGGTCAAATACCTACAACTTTTGAATAAAACAATGTTTTTTAAATTCCGTACGTACTTCTCTAGGTATTCACATCTAGATTGACGAGAATTTTTGTTTTTTGTTCTAGGTAAAAAATTGTGGATGCTAAATGTCACGCCACCGAGCGCCTAAAAAAAGATTAGTCGGTCATTTTGTACATCGAAGAAAAATATATATATTTTCTAACAGCTTGATATTCATACTAAATAGATGTGTAATTGATTTTATAAGTGAATCACTTTTTCATACGAAAAAAAAAAATTGTTAAATTCGCACATGATTTTATACCCGTTACTGTGGCCCAAGGCCTTAAAGCTTTGGGAGAATATTCTAGACGTATTGTACTATTAGATAATAAAATTTAAAAAAATCGGTTTTTTGAAATTTTCACTCACGTAACCCCTTAACAGTCGAATTTCGATTTTTACCTCTCTTGAAAAAAGTCTTGTTTTCGGTCAAATATTATGGCTGTGTGGTCGGAATTAGGGGCCACAGATATCGTAATTTCCCCCCGTGCGGATTTTCAGTGGCGCCCAATGTGTGTATGCGTCCCGGAAGTCACGCGGTCCAGTGAGAATATCCTGCCGGAAATTAAACTGTGTCGACGGAAGACAATTTTTTTTTCGACGTTACGAAATGCGCGTTACGTTAATTTGCACGTCGTAGTTTTGACGCGGAATAAAAACGGAAGCGCGAAAAGATGAAAAAGCGCGGATTTTTCAACTCGTCCGAAATGATTATCGCTCTCAGAGTCGTAGACGAATAAGTAAATAAAATTGAGTCACGTTTCGGTGCGGGTCTCTTGTCGAGCAATAACGAGAGAGTACGTAGTTGGACCGAAAGATCGCGAATCAATATAGTTGTACGAGTTATTATATATTTATATATATATATATAGATATACATATATGTTTTTGCACTCTCACGGATAGTTTACCGCTTCACTTAGCGCTCGATGTAACCCGCGTCATTGAATACTTAGCGCGGTCCCATTTGACGTCAAGATTGCGTATAAATGCTTCGGGAAGTCGTTCCTACCGAGCAAACACTTGAAGCTTCTCCGAGTGGCTTTGTCGCGTAAAAGCATTAAAAAAAAGAGTGCACTTTAATTTGGAATTCCAATCGCAACACGACGGAGAATACAGAAAGAAGATTATAATACCTCAAGTAGCAGACGAAATGGTAAGATAATTAATTGCGAATAACACACGAAAGTGACTTGGATTGAAATTTGCATTGTTGGAATGCAACGAAAATTCTTTTTTTTCTTCTCATCTCCATCCTAAAAAGTGTTTATTTTTCATTTCCATCCTAAAAAGTTTTTATTCATCATCTCCACCCTAAAAAATTCGTAACTCAAATCTGCCCAAGGGATTTTGGGAAATTGGCAGAAAATGATTTTTGTGGCATTCCAATGATGCAAGCTTGAACGTCATTGAATGACAGCGTGGAAACTTTACCTTGTTGATTTTTTGGGAGCCGTTTTAAACTCCTAAAAATTTGGATCTCATGAAGACCAGCTCGAGTGGATTTTGCCTTCAGTTCGTATGTTTTCAATGGTACCAAAAATGGGTCACCAATTTTTCGAGATAAATCGATATGCCGAAGATAGTAAATAACAATAAGAGGGCTCAGGATTTTTGGGTCTCATTCAAAATGAAAGCTAGACCGAATTATGGTGGACAAAAAAGTTGGGAGAGAGTCTTTGGGGGAGTCTCTCCTGAACTGGAAAAATTGGAGTGACAATCGTGGGGTGAAGGTCGAAAGAATTTCCAAAGTTGGAAGGCTCTCTATAAAACCAACTGGAAATAATTAAGGAAGTTGGAGCGGCCCAGTTGAGTCTTTTTTTTCGATGAACTTAAAAAAAATGCACACGAGGTATTGATTTATTTTGTAGAGGTTCATTTTTTAAATAAAATATATAATAAAAGGGCAAGGTTATGCGTTTTTATATTTTTGTTATGTAAATATGAAAAACTTTTGTGTGACTATCAACTTGAAAAAGTATAACATTATCGATGATCATTGCGAAAAAAATGCGTCAGCAAATGTTTTATACACCTCAGAATGAAATTTCGAGACATTTATAATTATGACTATTTATATTTATGTCACGAGATTATTTAGGATTACCATTAATTGAAATCAAGTGTTGCCGAAATACGGCAACTTCGCGGACATTGAGGTTTTCAGGAATGCTCTTCATTCGCCAGCCAAGATTCGTAATCTTTCATCAAACCTTGATAGTTCAATATTGAATATATATGGGATATTCCACGCTATTTCAGCTAGCCCGTGAGCCCGGTCATTGTAGTTTTTCTATTTTTTTTTGTACAATTGTAAAAAAACAAAATTACAAAAAAAAATTCACAAAAACTTGTAAAAAACTTTGTAAAAAATAAAACCCATGAGGGGAACATTCACACCAATTTTTAGAATTTTATCTCTTCTCTTTCAGGACTTATAATTTTCCAAACAATGTTGATTTCAGAAGTTTTGGAAACGTTTAAACGCTGATAACTACTGAACTAATTTAGATATCGACAAATGGCAGTAGATAATTTATTTCATTTTGAAGCATTCTTTCGTTAAGGGATATGAAAAAAATTATCAATTATCAATGTCATTGTTTTATTTTGCTTCTATAATGAAAACTATTTTTTTTTAAGACGTTTGCCTTTTTGATATTGTTTCAAAAAATTTCTCTAATATAGAGTGACCCATTCTATGATTTTTAACACTAGTCTCATCGTGGGCCCATTTTACTTTCTATTTTTTTCGAAATAATCATATTTTTTTAGACGATTTTTATCATCTCAATGTCCAATAATGTTATTAATGATTTTGTGATTGCAAATTCGGTTTCGACAGCCCTAAAACGGTTTATTTTCAATTTGTACTCAATTTAACGTTTACATTTTTTTTTCGAAATCACTTTTTTTCCAAAACTTCTGAAATGGATATCTTTTTGAAAATTATAACTCCTAAAAGAGAAGAGATAAGAATCTAAACATTCGTGTGGATATTCCTTTCACGGGTTCCAACTTTACAACAACAAAAAATCAGGATAACCAAAAATGGTCGAGGTCATGGGCTAGCTGAAATGGCGTGGAATATCCCATATGGTTTACTATGGGCAAGACGGGTTTAAAAAAAAGTTTACAAACGTTTGGATTGCGTTAATCCGTTGTTAGAAATGGCTTATCTTGGTGCTAAATAACCAAAAAAAAATTCATCACCCGTAGTGTGAACTTCTAGCTTTTATCTTTTTCTTCTTCTTATTTTTTAACTCCTTATTTAATTTAATTATTTATTTAATTTACTTATTATTACTTATTATTTTAATTACTTATTTAATCTTCTTATTTTTTTATCTCCGGTGTTTTGTGGTAAAAAAATTCAAAAAAATCGCGAACACTGAGTATTGTCTACCCGAGTAAAAATGAATATATATAATCATATATAATTGTATATTAAACATATATATACAATTATATATGATTATATATATATATATATATATATATATATATATATATAAACATATATAATTGTATATTAATTGATCATATACAATTGTATATAATTCTATCGGGCCAATTTTTGTATACAATTATATATGATTATATATATTCATTTTTACTCGGGTAGACAATAACATATATTTGTTCAAGTTTAATCTTTGATTGTGGCCACCGCTCCAACCTCCTTAAAATAAATAATTGTAATCTCTCATCAAACCTTGACGGTTAAACGTTGAATATACATGGTTTACGATGGGCAAGACGAATTTTTTTTTCAAAATGTTTACCAACATTTAGTTTGCTCTAATCCGTTATTAGACATGATTTATCTTGGTGCTGAATAGCAAGAAAAATGACATCACTCGTAGCGTGAACGTCTTGCCTATCCAACCGCACGTAAAATTACATACATCAAACTATTTTTTATCTCCGGTGTTTTGTGGTGAAAAAATTTCAAAAAATTCGTCAAGACTCAGTACAGTCTAGACAGTGACATATATTTTTTTCAAATTGAATCTTGGATTGTGGCGACCGCCCAAACCTCCTTAAAAAAAAAAAAATTGTGTGAGGAACGACCTGATGGAAAGAGTACGACCTAATGGAACTGTCCACAATATTCTTCCAGGCATCAGTAGCGATCTTGTTTACAAGAATGCTCGTGGTAGGCGTCGTCATGCCCCTGACGCGTGTCGTGTCGATGCCGATTGCGTCACCGGAAGTGCAAAGGTTCGACGATGCTCGAACGGAGCTGTCCCTAGCGCTCGACCAGGGACCATATTACGCAGCAGAGATGGACGATATCGCAATCCTACCGGTACCGTCATTGAACGACAGGCGGATCGAAATGGAGGCCGAGGTTGGAACGCCGGAGAAGAGCGCGCAGGATCGACAGAGCGAAGAGATCGTTAGCGCAGAGGAGGAGAATCGTGACGATTTGGAGACTGCCGCTGGTACGAACGTTCTTCGGCCCCTGTTCGTTTATCGTCAGCAGGTCGCGTATCGCGAACGCGTGAAGAAAGCGGGTCGACGAGCCGCTCCGAACTTTTGATGATGTTCGGCACTTTGCCCCTTCTTGGATAACGCAAAGAACGAGGAACTAAGACTGAATCGCAAACGACAACGGTCCCCAGGCTGGATCCGCACCAAAAACTACCATATACGCATTTTATGTACAATGTTGAAGTCTGTTTGTTGTAACGCAATGGAAGGAGTTTCGTGAAAATTGCCGATATGTTACCATTTGATTTAAATTTATGCAGTAAACATCTTTGTTATATACTGAATGCACCCTTTAAATTTTAAATTGATCGTCTACACCGTTGCTAGAACATTTATAATTAAAGAAACACTTTAACTGAATGGCAGTTTTACGCACGAAATAGTGCGAAACAATGTTGAAGGTAGTTCTGTAGGTACACGTATGAGCCAAAAGTTTCGGTCGAAGCGTATATAGTAACATCCAATGCCTATACGCTGCTGTTGGTTGTAAATTTTTGACAGAACTTGTACCCTCTGTATGTCCCACACATTCGCACCTCGTGCATACATAGGTCTCATAGTCGTATAGAGAGCGGCGCGGTAATCGTGGCAACAGCGCGATCTTCCTGCAGTCATAGCGTTGAGCTTCCTACGATCCGTCTTTCGCGAAATATTTTATATAAATAAAAAAAAAGCATGAAAATGTCAACCCAAATGCGATACAAAGGAAAGTTTACAAGAAAAAAGGCGCTTGCTAAAAGACTGAAAGCTGTGGCAGCCATGTGTCAAGCAAATGCGGCTAAACTCGATGAGAATAACCATAACCTCAACGATCAGCAACAAAAATTCGCTGTCGAAGGACGTCGGATCGTGGATTTACATCTTGCCGACAGTTTAAATTGTATTCGCTGTAACAAAGACAAATACATGCATAAATTGAACAAATTAAATTTGTTTGCAGAAAAAATTTAGTTCACATCCGTCTCAGAATTACTAGAACTTCGGGGGATAAAACACTGTTGCCATTCCGTTGCCCTGTCCCTAATAATTTCTATGAATACATCTATAGGGATATCCCTATAGATATGAGTGGATCTCGGGACACCCCGACAAATTTGTGCACGGGATCACGAAAGGATTTTTTTTCTCGAAGATCCAACAAATTCCCCTCGAGAATATCAAATACAAAATTCTCGAACGTTAATCGGGAAATAGCGCGGAATCCGCCTGGATTCCAATGTGGACTGCCTACGTGCAGCGTCTCTATCGGATTCCTATACGTGATTTTCACGTCCTACAGGTGGCACAGCGATATTTCAATATGGCCGCTCTAAGTATAGCCTCAAACGTAAACAATTGCTTCGTTCTTGATTTCCTGCGAGTTGTCTATTGCATTTACCTCTCTGGTAGATTATAAACATGCTACCGCAGTGAATAATCTATTTTCCGTTCTTTTTTTAGCTCTGTTAGCTCTGGATGGTTATGAGAGTCACTTGCACATTTCGAGGAGTGTTTCTATTTTTCAGAGCACACTATTTACAAGGGCCGTCTGAAATTATATTTATATATTTTATATAACAAAAATAACTTTTAATATTGCTCGACTTATTGTTTACAAAGATACAAACTCGGAAAGAAAAAATCATGTGGACTGACTGGAAACTCGCCTTGATGGCATAAAGAGAGTCATTTTCAGAGCTAATAACCACTTTTTTAAGACTATCTTTAGCTGGCTACGGAACGATAATCCACTTTTATTATCCGTCTTGCACGCTGGGATCACGGCGGTGACGATCCTCGAATATCGTATCCCCCTTATTCACTCTCTCCACGAGGGGCGCTAGTAGTCACCCGCGTTAGTCCCACTCCGGTCGCGCAGCGTCTGCATTCGACGCATACGACGTGTTTAGATTATTCATTATTACCCCCACTTGCGATTTTGAATAAATCGATTTTTTTTATTGCACTTTTTTGAAGAATAAGTATCTGAGAATATGTCCTGACAATTTCAAGTCGATCCAAACAAAATTGACTGAGATATTAGCTTTGAAAGAGAAGAATCCGTTGTGTAAACGACCGGAAATTGAAACTTTAAACGCGTTTTTCTCAAAATGGCATTTCTGAAGTCGGTGACCAAGATTACTCGAACACTAATGAACCGATCTTCTTGAAATTTTGCAGGCTTATTTAATACATAAAAATATAGTCTTTAAACGTTCGATTTTTTTTCGAAAGAAAAAAAAAATTGCCGCTTTATAGCCAAAAAACGGCCGTTTTTTTTCGTTAAAATCGAACCATTAACTTTGACTGTCCGCCATTTTGTGAAAAATGAATATTTTTTAAAATTCTTCGATTAAAGACTAGTTTATACTTATATTTGACTAAATCCATCCGCATTTTTTTTTCAGATGATCCACTTCGCAAACCGTGTATATAAAAACATTATTTCATTGACGGCCATTTGCCACTAAACAATGTAATATTTTTCAATAAAAAAATTACTGAAAGTTCTTCAAGATGTGCTCTTTAAGATGGCATATTGATCGATTAAAAAAGTTTTGTAGTTTTCTTTTAAAAAAATCATGAAAAAGGCCTTTTTTGCGCTACAAGTGGGGGTAACGCCTTAATACATTATAATTCCAGAGTACATTTTTACAAGGGAAGGGATAAGATATTTACACATATCGAAGTATTATTGTATTATAAAATATTTATTGAATGCGAACAAATAATACTTATTTTATTTAAAATTAATTTTTCATTACTTCAAGCACTACTGGGATAATGTTTTCTTATCCAGATTATCTTTTTTTGCTCAGCGTTGGGACGCCCAGAATATTGCTGCATTCGCATCGTTACATAACATTAAATTACGTGTGAAAGAACATCAGCGGCGTATTCTTTACACGGGAAAAAGAGTTTTTCGTGCTGATACACATCGTCCAATATGGAATCGAAAACCCATGCCGAATTGCGATTAGCCACAAATTGCTCTTTCAAAAAAATTACAAACTCGACGTACAACCACGGACGATGCAGCAGGCATTGTTAAATATAAAAATGAAAACCATCGAAAGTGTTTTTTAGTTAATCACTTTTTCTTTACACCAAATCGACTTGTTTTTACACCAAACTGCAGAACCCTTTCTGAAATTTCGACACTTTCTACTGAGAAAACGAGATCGAGAAAACGGAGAAAATCAAAGAGAATGTCGATGTTGCGGAGGTTAGAAATGATGAAATAATGCGACGAGGCGTTGTGCGGAGTGGGAGTAACGCGGGTGACTAATAGCGTCGCGTGGTGGGCTGCTTTCCGTAGCGTCAATAACGGCGCCACCGATTATTAAGGGGCTATACCAGTGTGACACTTTCAAAAAATCGATTTTTTGTTGCCTTTTTCGACAGTTTATACTTTCAAGCATATGAGATGAGATTTTTCAAATTTGCTGACATTGTAACTCAAAGAGCAATTATCCGATTGTCTTGAAATTTAAACTGAGTACTCTTGAATATATTTACTCTACAATGACGTAGGATATTTTTGATTGGATGAAAATTGACGATTTGACATTGAAAAAACGACCATTTTATAGACAAGAAAACAGACTTCTTTTCATAACTACGCCATTTTGTTAGATTTTTATATTTTTCGAAAATCCTACGTCATTGTACAGGAAATACCTTCCAGTTTAATGATTTTTTTCCTTTTTTGGTTTCAGCTACTTAATCGGCCGGAATCATGTCAGCAGTAGAGGAACTTTTTTTTTTTGGGCGCCTCCGAAGGCAGCGCATAAGTCGCTTGGATCTCAATATTTTCTATTAAAAAATTATGTAATATAGGTCAAATATAGCCAAATATATTCTTAATTTTCCGAATCATTTAATTGAGTACTTTTCTTCCAAAAAATGCCCAAAAATCACTCAAATTTTCAGCGTTCACACTTGTATAGCCCCTTAAGGGAATATATAGGAGTGTCACCTCCCTACCTGGGACACAGCAGAATCCCGAGTAATTTTTCGTTTTTTAACCCTCTCCATTGTTGTCAATCCACTGTGACAAAGTTTACTATACTAGTAGAGCTTCCGCCTTACGCCGCGAGAGGCGCCAAGACCTGGGAATCACGAATAGTGATATGTTAGGATCTGGAAACTCCCCGACAAATATCTACACGCCTAAACTCGCACGAACTGACATTTTATTTTCAAAAACTCATTTCTAAGATACCGATCTTTGCCGAACCACTAGATCTTTTCTTCCCCTGCCGAGATTCTTGTTCACCGCCAACAATCGTCTATGCCGCACTATCGTAAAACCGACATCAACGCCATAAAATGCGAAGACGTCACTTCCGGCCTGGAAACACGGGATACACCGGACGTCTCTTGTAGCGATCGTTGGGTTGGTTCGATCCAATGTTGGAAGTCGTCCATTGGTCGTTTCTTCTGAGGGGACGTTGGCGATGATAGTTGTAGCTATCGTATTTGGCGTTGTCGTAACTTGGATCCAATTGACGAGCGACACGTGCGAGTACGATGTTCGGATCGAGGAGGATGTCTTCGGAGAGAAGATCGACCGGAAGTTTCGGTTCCTCCGGATATCGACCGGTCGACTGGTCGGATGCGCTGGAGCTGGCGCTCGCCGTTGTCGTGACGAAGCTCGACGAGTCTTCGCTGCTCGATGACTCGTCCGATTTCGACGTTGAACCGGAAGTCGAAATATCTTCCTCTTCGTCAGCGGTGCTCGGAGGGGCCAAAAATTCTTCGCTCGTCGAAGAAGACTCGTCGACGGCGAAGACTCCGAGGACGAATATAGAAAGTGCGATGACCGCGAGGAGTCGCGGCGAGCAGTCAGGACGAGACATGCTTGTCGGGCGAGCTGCTACGGCAGGTGGAATATGACACGATAAAACTTCCGTCACGATCGTCGTGGGAGTTCTGAAACCTCATACGGGCCTACGTGCCACTTTTATAGACGCGCTACGGCGGGTCGTCGGGGAACCGAGCCAGAGTCTTTCCACGAAGCTTCCCTAATTGCTCGCTAAATACGACACACGCTCGCGTCGGACAACGCGTGCGCTCGTCAACTACGCCGCTATTGTCTTCAATCATTTTTCGAAGCTACGACGAGTGTGTTGGCAACCTCCGGGCCTGTGTGTGTATGCGATCTAGCGTGTACCCGCGAAGAACGCTTCTTCCGGTGACCTTGCTTACTCCAAGAGTCCCGTTAAGGGGGGAGGGGCGAGGAAAACTGGCTGTTTTTCATGCTTTTTAAAACCCTTCCTTGATACACTTATATTCGGCCACGAATTTGACACACTGGGTCAATTTAACCCGGTTAGTACTTAATCCACCTGCCCTTAATAACCCTTCGGTCGGTTTTTATTGAAAAAAATCCGGCACACACTTTAAACATTTCTTAATATGTCTCCATAAATAAAATTCGGAAAATATAAAGATGAATTGTTGTGAAAAATTATTGAAAACCTTCAATTTTGAGCATGTGAGCATTTTATTTCAAGCTCGTCCGGGTCAAATTGACCCAGTGGGTCAAGGAAGGGTTAAAAAAAGAAAGAAATATTTCTTCACCATTCTTGAGACTTGGGGTTTGTTTTATTACTACTTTTGGATGTTAGGTGGTACTTTTTCTTTCATTAATCTTTAAAAATGGCGGAGGTATGGCACGATCTTCTAAGCGGGTTGCGGCGGATACTATCAGACGGCGTGACACGTAGCATCGACGGAATTAAGGGGGGGTAATGTTAATTCGCTATGAAAAAGCATATTTACGATACTTTTTTTGACGACACAGTTAATATATATTTATTTATGTAGTTAGTACATAATAAAAGGATGTTTGAAGAATATTCTGTAAAATTTTGCATTAATGATTATGCAAAAATGAGCCATTGACAGCAAATCTTCGCAGACGCCTTAAAAAAAGTTACATTGCCGCATAACTCATCACTGGATCATCTGAAATAAAAAAAACCAAAAAGATTTCATTATTTGATAAGTTCCTTAAAGTAACGCGGTCGGGGTTTTTTAAATTGTTTTTTTTAATTATTGGTTACACTTAGAAGTCAAAATACCGATTTTTCATTTAAAAAATCGGAAATCTTGTTGTTATAACATAAATTAAAATTATAAAAAAAATCTCAACAGCGTTACCTCGTAATTTATGTGTAGAAAAAGTGTGTAAAATTCCAGAAGGATCGGTGCAATAGAATTTGAGCTACAGAGTTCACGGAGTTGGGAAATGCCAAGTGTGAGAAAAACGCGTTTAAAAGTTTCAAAGATTTCTACACTAGAAAATAAAAAATTAAACATCAATAAGCAATCGTTTTTTTTTCATATACTTACACAGAATCATCGATGCCAGGCCCATAAAGCATTCATATAATAAATTTTAAAAAACGCCAAAAAAATAGCTTACCCCTTAAGGCGAGAAACGAGTTTAGATGACCAAAAAAATTGTTTCTTTTTTAATTTCATAAATTGTTAGTAAACCTATTGAAGAATGTGTTCCCAAAGCAGTATAAGTGATTCATTACTGCCTTCAATTTCTTTTTATTGCGGTCATTTTTTTCAAACGCGCTTTTCTCGAAACGCCTTTTTTCCGTTTGTCCACGATCTAACTTAAAAATTTTCTAACCTATAATTTTATGAAATGATAGTTTCTTTATATAATTACGCTCTATACGAAGCTAAATTTGCCGTAATATAATTGTTTAAAGTATATCTTCGGTAGCAAAAAGGTCATAAAATAATGGCAAAAAGGATACCTTTTTGTTTAAGGGGTTACACCTAGTTGGAATCATTGAAAAAATCGATTTTCCGTTTACGACGGATTCTTATAAATAAAACTTTTCAAAAATATTCTCTAAAAATTTCTAGTCGGTCCGTTGAAAATTGAGGGAGTTACGAGCGTTTACAGATAGGTTCGTCCACCGCTTTACCGTTACCGGTAAAAACTTTAAACGCGTTTTTCTCGGAATGACTTTTCTAGAATCAGTGACTAAAATATCTCAAAAACAACTAAACCGATCTGCTTCAAATTGCACAGACATTTTTTGTATATCAAAAGGCAGTTCTTAATCAAAGGATTTTTTTTCAATGTATACTTTTTTTTTTATATCAAGCAAAATAGAGTGTTTTTCACGGAAATTTCGACGATCAGTCTCGATCGGCGACCATTTTTTTTTCAAAAATAATTATTTTATTGAATCCTTCTTCTTACTTCAGATGATTTGTTCCCGAGCAGGAGTGGTCACCGCGAAGGACCTTTTTTGCACAGCGGTCTGTGCAATTTACTGTAACTACGTCGTTTATAAATATTTCCCAATAAAAAAATTGTCAAAGATACTTGAGATGATACCCTTTACTACGATAAAAAGTGAAAAACCTGCACCCATTTCCCAAAAACTCTTCTTTCTTTCCGGCTGCGAACTAGGTGTAACCCGTTGAAACCCCTTAAAAAATGCAATTTTCAATTCCTTTTGGTCAGAGTTAAGTTCGTATAGAAGGAAAACATGTTCTTAAAATAATCTTCTAACCGTATTGATTTCCGATGAAAACTGTGACCTCCAGACTGTACACACACAGCAAAGTCTGATGGCGACCTTCCATAGGCGGAAGGTTACATGTTCCATATTTTCAGACGAAATGCTTCGAAAAAATTGTATTATTTGTTTGAAAATATGTATAAAATATTCCCAAAGTTTTAATATATTCTATTCATTCATTCCTTGTAAAAAATAATGAAAATCACTAAAAAAAAAAAGTGCTCTTAAACTGCTTTCCCGCCTTAATCCGAAAAAAACCAACGAAAATTTTTCTTTCAATAACACCCATACGCAGAATATAAACCAAGAAATCGTGAGAAACGTTGATAATCGATTAAATGCTAGTAAGCAATGAAACAAAAATATTGAATTTTCCGAAAAAAATGGTTACACTTTGCAGTAAAAAATCCATTTTTTTTAATTTTCAAGAACATTTAGGTTCATGTTTTAGAGAATAAGATTAGAAACATTGATACCAAATTTCATCAGAATCGGTCGACTAGTTTTTTGGCTATACGTCACGCCAGTTTTGAAAATTCAGTTTAGAAGACCGTGCCATACTTCTGCCATTTTTAAAGATTAATAATAAAAAAATACCATGTAACAGCCAAAAGTAGTAGTAGACATACTCTAAGTCTGAAAAATGCTCAAGAAATATTTCTTAATAGAAAAAATCATGAAAATCCCCGTAAAAAAATAGACTTATATAAACATATATAATTATTTATACTCATATATAACATTATATACAATTATTCCATATATAATATCACATTAATAAAAGATTATACGAAGAATGTTTTGCTTAATATATATACATATTGAATTTGCGATACACACGACAATATAATTTTTATAAAAATACAAAATCTGTTTTCTCGTAATTTCTTATTTATGCGTATGTATGCAAATCAATGTACGACTGAACATGGTTATATATCGTTATATGCAATGGTATATGAGTATGTACAATGATATATGATTACATGTGATCATATATGGTTATATATTACTATATATGATTATATAGAGACAAATGTCGTTCATGATCATTGATGACAAGATCATACATGATTATTTATGTTTATATACGGTCTTCGGGGATACGTTAGCGGACGAACGCTAATTGATCCTCGGCGTAGTATCGTCCTCGTAACGTCTTTGCATCTTTTTTTCCGATGCTCCCGCGAGAAAAGCTTTAAAAGCTCGCCAGGGACGAGGCACGAGCATCAGTGCAAGCTTCTTCGAAGACGTTTCAGCAACGACTCGCGTACTCGAAGAAAGAAAAAATCTGCGTCAATTTGAAGAATATCATCGTCCTACACGGTGGTAACGTTCGCGACAACATGAATTCGCGAGTTCAGGTACACGAGCGCAGCGTTCGTATCCTTCGGGTATATGTGGGTGCGGATTTTGTAAAGTTGGGAAATACGTCGGTGCTCATTGTTAGATTATGGGAAAGACATCGTGTGTGGAACTCGTCGCTCTGGGTGCGCGCGATCGTTGCAAATGCACATAATTGTGATCTTCCGCTATTTCGTAACACGATTCATCCAGCCCTCCCGCTCATCGTTATTTTCGTGCTCGCGTGTTTGCCTTGCGAATGCCGGATGCACGACTTTAATTCGCCGTCTCATCCTTGATTTACGAACTTTTGAAGCGTTAATGGCACTGAAGATTCTTATAGATATGATACCTACTCAGATTCGGACTGCTCTATTTGTGCTTGCAATTTCGTCCGCTCCGGCTGTTGGAGCGCAATGAGCAAATATCTCTGTTTTACTCTCGTATTTTGATCTCGCACCCAAACTCGTTGGAACTGCCCGCGCAGAATGACCTGACATTTTAATTTATTAATAAAACGTACTATTTATTTGAAAAGTACGAATATTTGTATTTTAGTATGAGGTACAAACATGGAGGTTATGTGCGGAACACAATATCCGATAAATGGCATAAAGGGCATGGACTTGGAAGACATATTCTTTCCACAAGATGGCGCAACCTGCCACACTGCGGGCGAAACAATGCAGTTATTGCAGACGAAGTTTTATGATCGTGTTACGGTCGGTTTGACGCCATTGGACATCTTTCTTTGGGCTTTTCTTAAAGGAAAAGTGTATGCCAATGATTCACAGACCATTCCGGAGCTCAAGGAAGCAATTGGACGCACCATTAATGAAATTAGTCCGGAATTATGCCAAAATGTTATTGAAAATTTCGTCAAAAGAGTGAACGTTTGCAAACAGGGACAAGGCGGCGATTTATCGGATATTGAGTTACACAGATAACCTCCATGTTTGTACCTCATATTATTGGGAGTACAAATAAGTATCTGGCGTTTGACGAAAGATGGCCCCACCAGGAGGTTATGGTTGAAATTGTCAAATGTAAAACGTCATGTCGTAAGGTTGGACATCTGGCAAGACCATAACCTAGAAATATTAGCAATTTTGTATCAGCATCACATAATCTTTTTTGTACGAAAATTTCGAGTTTTGAGACGAATAAGCGTCATTTGTAGAAACTTTGTAACTCTTCTTTACTTCTTTAATTTGAAGAAATCTGCATCTGAGGCGCATCTAGTGCTTGTAGAAGCATGTGGTGAGGCTGCTTTGAGTAAGAGAAGTTGTCGTGAGTGGTTTCAAAAGTTTAAGAACGGCGAATTTAACGTCGAAGACAAAGAACGTAGCGGAAGGCCGAAACGAAGACGCGAAATTGGAAGCATTATTGGAGGGAGATTCGTGCCAAACGCAAGAGTTCCCTCAAATAACGCCTATTTGGTTCGAAAATTTGACATTTTCGCACGAAAAAAATTGTGTGATGCAGATACAAAATCGCTAATTATTCAAGGTTATGGTGTTGCCCACGGTCTTACAAACAGGTCTGGAAACTCGATGAAATTTTGGTGGTGGGGGTGATTCGATTATTGAAGCCGACTTTATGTTGCCGGTAGTATCGTGGGATGTTGTTTTGATCACGGGTTACGCTATAACGCGCATGCGAGAGTATTGTTTTCTCTATCGCACACAATACTCCTCGATTACAGCGCCTCTAGCGTCAAGCTTCGGCTAAGGAACCATGTGAACTAACAGAGTTTCCAGACCTGTAAGTAAGACAGTGGTTATACCTGACGTCCAACCTTACGATATGACGTTTTACATCTGACAATTTCAACCAGAACGTTCTGGTGAGGCCATCTATTGTCAAACGGCGGAGACTTATTTGTACTCCTAATAAAAAATACTCGCAATAAAAAATTAAACTCCCAATAAAAAATATCCAAAATAAAAAATATTCGCGCTTTTCAAATAAATAATACGTTTTATTGATTAATTAAAATGTCAGGTCATTTGGAACACCCTATACTTTGATTCCCATACTTATCCCTAATTTCTGATAGGCATTCGAAGGCTCATCGCATTGGATCCTTATATTAAAAGGTCACGCTCGTACATTGGATTCTCATCGGGATTCCTTATTGGAATGTACGAATCCAATTTGAATTAAAAAGGATTTCCATATTATCAAACAGAGTCCGACACGATTCTTGATGAATCCCATCACATTCTGTACGTTGAACTTTATAAACGAAATATATAGATATACAAAATGAGTGGACCTTGAAAAAGTATACATATTATCTTAAAAAAGTATAAATCGCATGAAGAAGTATATCTTAAGGGGAGAGCACCTTTAGGCGGGGTAAAAATAGCTGATTTTCATGGTTTTTTTTAAAGGAAAAATTCCTCCACCCGGTTTGCGACTTGGGGTATGCTTTATTACTACTTTTGGCTGTTACATGGTATTTTTTTAATCTTTAAAAATGGCGGCGGTCTTTTAAACGGGTTGCGTCGGAAAAAGTGAGAAATGTTGAAAATCGATGTAATGGTACGCTGTGAAACAAAAAAATTGAATTTTCCGAAAAAAAATGGCTAGGCAAGGGCTACACAGTCGATAAGTATCGCGACATTCGTGATCCCATAAATTATTATTGATGCCTAACCGCGTCAGCAACTTTGACGCGTGTATCGAGACGAATATCGTGATATTTATTGACTGTGTAACTTTTGCCCTAGATTTTGCAATAAAAAATACTTTCAAAAAAATGTTTAAGAACATTTAGGGTCATGTTTTAGACAATAAGGTCAGAAACATTTATACCAAATTTCATAACAATCGGTCGATTAGTTTTGTAGCTATACGTCATGTCAGTTTTGAAAATGCCGTTTAGAAGACCAGGCCTCCGAGCAGTTTAGAAGACATCCGCAATTTTTTAAGATTAATAAAAAAATACCATGTGACAGCCAAAAGTAGTAATCAAACATATCCTAAGTCTTATAAGTGGTGAAGAAATCTTTACTTTAAAAAGAATCATGAAAGTCAGTTAAAGGCGTCTCCCCCCTGAAACATCGACTTGAATCACAGCACTGAAAATCCACTGTAATTGTCCCTTGTTATTTATTTTACTGCACTTTGACATACTATCGCTACGAACGTACACGCTCGCGAAGCGTGCAAGTTAAGTTTGCAACACGCCAGGTTTTTTCTCGTGACTTTTCACACATTCTCGATTCGAACGTGGCAAGAATTCTCAAACGTTGTTCAGGGGAACAGTGCAGAATCCAATTGAATCCCAATGAAGACTCATTGGGATTTGTGGACGGGATTCTGAAAAGATATTTTTTTTTTTTCGGAGATCCGATTAATTCAGGTTGGGAATTTCATATAAAGAATTCTCAAACGATGTCAATTGGGAAATAGCGTGGAATCCCATTGTTTTCCAATGCGGCGTCCCCAGCGAATTCTTATACAGGGTGTCCCGGAACTGATGGTAGTCCTCCATATGGGGGGTTGGGCGTGAAATTCTGAGTCGATTGATATTCGCATGTATGGGTCTCAGATCAACCCCTGAATTGTTATTGATTTTTAAAGGCGGGCCAATCAGGTGCACCCGCCTTTAAAAATCAATAACAATTCAGGGGTTGATCTGAGACCCATACATGCTTATATCAATCGACCCAGAATTTCACCCCCAACCCCCCATTTCAGGGACTACCATCAGTTCTGGGACACCCTGTATAGTAATGTAGTAGGATGGGGGCACTCCCTCGCTAATTTCTGCACGCGATGTAACTTCCGGATCATTTACTTACAGGTAATCGTCGATTTTCGCATTCTCGTCTGCATAATTCTCGTGTTCGTCGGGGCGTCGAATGAAACTCCCGTGGACGCGGTCGCAGCTGATGGTACAACCGGGACGCCCGGTAGTATCGTGGTAAGCGTTTTCCAAGATTGTTAATAAAACGAGAACGCGCTTTAAGGGGCTCTACCAGTGCGAACGCTGAAAATTTGGGTGATTTTTGGAAATTTTTTGGATGAAAAGTACTCAATTAAATGATTCGGAAAATTAAGAATATGTTTGACTATGTTACATAATTTTTTCATAGAAAAATATTGAGATCCAAGCGACTTATGCTTGCCTTCGCAGGCACTAAAAAAAAAATTTTCATCCAATAAAAAACATCCTACGTCATTGCAGAGGAAATATATTCAAGAGTGCTGAGTTCAAATTCCAAGTCAATCGGATGATTGCTCTTTGAGTTACAATGTCAGCAAATTTGAAAAATCTTATACTGAGAAGATCGCGTTTGAAGATTCAACTATCGATTTTTGCAAGATAAAATTATATTAATATAAATCATATAAATGATAATGATATTTTTGAAAGTATAAATTGTCGATACAGGCAAAAAACAAAAATCGATTTTTTAAAAGTTTCACACTGGTATAGCCCCTTAAGGTATTCCTTTCGCGGAGGGCCGTGTTTTGTGGGGCCATAAGCAGGAATCTGAATAATCAGTAAATTACAGTGACGCTTAATAGAAAAAAAGTTACCGTCAATTATATTCAACGATAAACTGAAATAAAAAATATCGCGCATACTTAGTATATTTCGACATTTTTACATTTTCTCTGAACAGTCGCGGCGACGAAAATTCTTCTAGTCACATTTTTCAAAGTTTTATCATTAATAGTTTCTTTAAACATTCGGCGAACCCCTGTTTTTATTGTGGTTATACGGAATCTTTAAAATTGTGGTTATTTTGGTTTGTTTGTTTTTATAATATTTATTATTTTGGGAGGGTTTTTATAATATTTATTATTATTTTTTGATTTTATAATATTTATTATTTTGGTTATTTGTTTGGTTATTTGTTTTTATTGTGGTTATACGGAATCTTTAAAATTTTGTTTAATAATCCTCCTAATAATATTTTATAATTAGATAGTTTCATAATAATAATTTATTATTAGATAGTCTCCTAATAATGATTTATTATCATAGTTTCCTAATAATAATGTATTATTAGATATAACTGTGGCCAGCGTGTCATCTCTATAAAGTACCATTTTTTCGTCAAGGGGGAGTTACCTTTAGGCGAGAATACAATTGTTAATTTTCATTTTTTTTAAAGGAAAGATGTTGTCACCATTTTGAAAACTTAGGGTATTTTATTACTACTTTTGGCTGTTACATGGTATTTTTTTTTATTAATCTTTAGAAATGGGAAATTCAAAACGGGTTGCGGCAGATGTCAAACGGCGTGACACGTAGCGTCGGCGAGATAAATCTGAAAAAAAACCAACGAAAATCTTTCTTTTATTAACACTCATATGCAGAATATGAACCAAGAAAACGTGATAAATGTTGATAATCGGTGAAATGGTACGTTTTAAAACAAAAAGATTGAATTTTACGAAAAAAAATGGCTACATTTTGCAATAAAAAGTCTTTGTTAAAAAAACTTCAAAAACATTTAGTATCATGTTTTAGAAATTAAGGTTAGAAGGATTTATACCAAATTTCATCAGAATCGGTCGATTATTTTTTCAGCTATACGTCACGCCAGTTTTGAAAATGCAGTTTAGAATTTTTTAAGATTAATTTTAAAAAATGCCATGTAACGGCCAAAAGTTGTAATAAAATATACACTAAGTCTCAAAAATGGTGACGAAATATTTCCTTTAAAAAAAGTCCTCAAAATCAGAAATTTTTTTCCTCGCTTAAAAGTACCCTCCCCCCCCCCCCGGCCCTTAATACTGAGCTGAAAGTTTAACACGCTTCGCATGAGCGATGCAATGCGAGTTGAAACGTTAAATTGGCTCGATATCGCAGGTGTTGATTATACGGCGAAGTTGGAATTCCCAAGTTGCACCTTTGATTATGTTTGAACAACGCGCAGTCTATCATCCTTGCGTAATAATATTTTTATCGACGGAATGATACGAGCAGTGATCGTATAAAGAACACATCAGAGCAATGTTTCATGTAGATAAACGCAATTGACGTTCGTGTCTCTCTAATCGTGCAATTTCCGGTATCCGAAGATTCCGCAATTTCAGATTTGCTCGATGCAATTTTCACGTAATTTTATGTTGAAATTTTATATTTAACATTTGAAAAAAAAAACATTTTTTTCAATCGTGGCTTCTTCGGGAAGAATGCTTCGTTGGCTAAATAAAATAGGAAGCGTTTATCACTTTTTACAAAAGATTCACATTTTCGAAACGGAGAATGGAAATACATTGGTTGTATTTCCATTCTCAGATCCGTGGCTGTCGTATATTAAAACGTTTATTTGTGCGTATGACAGATTTTGGCTCCGTTAAAATTTTGCAGAATCTCGGTTGTTTTGCCTTATGATACAGATTTTTCGATGTTGTAAGATTATTATACTCGAAATTGAAGAAAAAAATGGAACTGCAAACTGACAACTTGTGCATTATTTTTTTACCGTTGAATTTCCCCGACAAAACTTGGCCTGTAAGGAAGCAGACATTTTTAGCGATGACTTTTTTTTATCAAGAGGACTTTGAATGCGAAATTTTATGACAAGGTAACAATGCGCAAGTTTCTATTTAGCACGATTTTTTTTAAAATTTCTATGCAATAATGTACGTAAATATAAAAATTAAAAAGAAAATCATCCAATATGTCGAAATTTGAGAAAGGTACAGCGTTGACAAAATGTGCTACATAGACTATATATAGACAATACTATATAGACAAAATTCTTTAAGGAGTGAGGTCTAGTTGGAGCGTTAAAAAAAAGGCCTTTTTCCGATTTTTTTTCGGCCAAACGATAAAATAATTTACAACAAACGTTATTCCGTTTAAAAGATATATATTCGATGTAAACATTATAATTTTTTAAAAGAAATATGTTTCTAAATAAGCCGATACGTAACAATGGCCGAGGACGCCGCAAAAAAAAACAGGTTTTGCGGTGATCACTCTCACGCTGTGACGGATTATCTGAAACCAACAAAACAGGGGGGAATCTTTAGTTAAGGGACAAACACCACTGTGACGGCTTCAAAAAATCGATTTTTTGAAAACCATCTAGAAAAATCTAAAATACATTTAAGATTAAGATGCCGTTGGACCCAGGTCGAAAAAATAATTATTTTCGGAGATATTGAATATTTTGTGGAGCGGTGCAGCGCTCCGTGACGCTCGGGGTCCTGCGCAGCTGCGCGCCTCAGGGTCGGCAGGTATACCGGGCCTTTCGCAGGTCCTGCGGGTCCTTCCCAGGTATTCTTTTGTCTCCCTTCACAAAAACCGGCTATTGTTATAAATATAGTTTCGAAAAAAGCCATAGGTGGCGATAATTGAAAAATTTTCAAGTCTTCAATCGTCAATCGTCGATATTGCAGCTGATATCGCGGTATTATTATTCAATGATGGCCTGAGAAGCCTCATGAAAGTTTTGGAGACGTTGGGGATAACTATCGGCCCAAATTGTTTCAATTTTTGCGTTGAAACCGACGCAGCGCGGATCGAGCTGGCGGAGCGCTCGCTCACAGACGCTGCAAAAGAGGCAAGAAGAGCCTCTACAAGTTCGAGAAAAGATGCTAGGGACAATGATTTCCTTTTTGAAGGCCAGCTATATGGTGCCGGCATCGCTGATTAAAGGTAAACAATTTTTTTTCCAATTTATCGCATAAATTAACAAACCTAAAACTTTCAACGCGTTTTTCTCAAAACCACTTTTTTGAGTGCGGCACGCAGCAGAACTCGAGCAATTTTTATCCGATCGACTTCAAATTTGGACTGCATCAATAAAACTAGATTATCTAAAAAAGTACATAGGATTTTTTCGATATCTCAATAATAAAAAAAGTTATAGCCCTATTTTCGACGAGAAATTTTGCTCGAAAATTGTCCTTTAATTTCAAAAGCGTGCCTATTTTTAAAAAATCAATATTTTTTCAAATCCCTATGTACTTCTCTTCAAAATATCATATTATTTACGAAAACACTCGGTATTTTTTTTCAGATCCACTTTGAAAAGAGTTCTGCTACGTGCCGCGAACCACTGCAGAGGCAACAGTACCTGACGCGGGAGCTTCCCCAGCGTCACCATGGGGCGTGAAAGATTAAAAAAATTTTTTTTTTGTATCTTCAATAAACAACGAACAAAACAAAAAAATTTTTTTTCGAATAACTCTTTTTTTTCCCACAAAAAAAAAATTCTTGAAAAATGGCAAAAATACAGGGTGTCACAGTGGTGTTGTCCCTTAATGATATAATGCTCCGGTTGAACGAAGGGTCTTGAAAAATTTCCTTTTTTTACAAAATGGCGGACGTTGAAAGTCAAAAGTGTTATTATGACCAAAATTACACTGACAAAAATTGACTATAAAAAAAAAATTGTCCAAAAAATCCTTCGTTCATCCGGAGGAAAACTATGTATAGAAGAAGTGATATAAATTTCAACCCGATCGGTAAAGCCGTTCTCGAGTTACATTGATCACCGACTTCGAAAACATGGTTTTGAGAAAAACGAGTTCAAAGTTTTGAGTACGATTTGCATGCAGCGTCCACGGCGTTCTTCAAAGTTATGTAATTCGGCGAATAATGGTCTGATTTACATTCAATTAGTCGGAAAATACTCGTAAGATATTATACTTTTAGAAAATGGAAAAAATCGATTTTTTGAAAATTCTAACTAGACCTCCCTCCTTAAGGAGTAAGGCTACTGTAACGGCCCAAAAAAAAAAGGTTTTTTCACTAATTTTTTGCTCCCGAAATTGAAGGTATTTGAAAAAAAACTTTTCATGGTGTTATCGGGCATACATTAAACTTTATTATAAAATTTTTTTACAGTAAAAAAAAAACAAAATGGCGGTTCCACAGCTATCTTCCCGGGACATGTTTTGCTTCCAGGGCTCCGCGGCACGCAGCACCACTGGTGCACTTTTGAATCTAGAACAAAAAAAAAAAACCATTAATCTAGAGGGCTATAGCTAGAGAATGTCGATCGGATTTTAAAAAGTATCAATTTTTGTGGATTTGGCGTGCGTTTGAAAAAAAAAATTGATTTTTGACGAAAAAAGCGGCAAGTTTTTTGTTAATAAAAAATCAATAAATAAAGTTCTTGAAAATTCCGATCGACATTCTCAAGATAATGTAAATGTTCACATCTGGTTAAAATTTCAAGTAAAAAAAATGAAAATTGTTCGAGTTATGCTGCGTGCCATTTTGAAAAACCATGTTTCGAGAAAAACGCGTTTAAAGTTTTGCGAATAGTTTTTTATTGGAAAAAATTTAAAAAAGAAGTTAAAAGGATTTAAACTATTTTTAAACTAGAGGGTTTAAACTATTTTTTAAGCCAATAAAAAAAAATCGATTTTTCAAAAAATTTACAGTGGCCTTACTCCTTAAGTAGGAAAAAAACCCTGCAGTGATGCAAGTTCGATACTGAACGAACTCAACAATCGCATGGAAATTAGATATTGGCCCATTGTTCTCTTACCACTTTATTTTGTTGGCCAAATTCTCCCTATGTCAATTCTCCAGGCAAATTTTGTAATGTTGACTTCTCCTTTAAGGATGCTTCGATTGCAAAATAAAAATATCATGAAGCGACGGGTGAATTTCTAATCCGCAGAGGTTTTTCTTCTCGACAATCCCTCAATAATACTCTATTTGCGAAAAAAGTAATATTTCGAATTTTGAGAAATATACGGGACAGTCGAAATAATATTTAAAATAAAAAAATACCCACATTTCGAATCTTTAAGTATTTGTAGTCGAATTCAACACCGGCCAGCCATCTAGAATACTCTATTCCAATGCGAGAAAATTATAGCACTAACAAATTATTTATAATTAAATATCTTTAAACATTACACAAAGTGCAACTATTTCATGGCATTGAAAATTCAATCAGACTTGTCGGGTAATAAAAAACAGGAACATTAAAATAATATGAGTTGGTTTTTATTATTTTTCGAAGTATATTGTTACATTGAGGTATGTAATTGGGCTTGTTTGGGTCTGTTTAGTCTTGTTTTTATAATAATTGTTATATAATTTTTGCAATACATTTGTAATATAAGTTGTAATATAATTTCCAAATTAAGACATTACCCCCACGTGTAGCGCAAAAAAGGCCTTTTTCATGAATTTTTTAAAAGAAAACTACAAAACTTTTTTAATCGATCAATACACCATCGTAAAGAACACATCTTGAAGAACTTTCAGTAATTTTTTTATTGAAAAATATTACATTGTTCAGTGGCAAATGGCCGTCATTGAAATAATGTTTTTCTATATACACGATTTGCGGTGACTAACATTGCGGCGAAGTGGATCATCTGAAAAAAAATGCTGATGGATTTAGTCAAATATAAGTGTAAACTAGTCTTTAATCGAAGGATTTTAAAAAATATTCATTTTTCACAAAATGGCGGACAGTCAAAGTTAATGGTTCGATTTTAACGAAAAAAAATCCAACGATTAAAGACTACATTTTTATGTATTAAATAAGCCTGCAAAATTTCAAGAAGATCGGTTCATTAGTGTTCGAGTAATCTTGGTCACCGACGTCAGAAATGCCATTTTGAGAAAAACGCGTTTAAAGTTTCAATTAACCGGTCGTTTACACAACGGATTCTTCTCTTTCAACGCTCATATCTCAGTCAATTTTGTTCGGATCGACTTGAAATTTTCAGGACATATTCTCAGATACTTATACTTCAAAAAAATGCAATAAAAAAACATCGATTTTTTCAAAATCGCAAGTGGGGGTAACCCCTTAATAAGAAGATTACAATTGGGTGGGGAGAGGGCATTGTTCAACCGGTCAGAGGCAGTCAGCATATCGCAGCTCTACTACAACACAGTGACAGTGGAGTTGCGCCAGCGTTAGTTTCGTGTGACATTCAGCTACCTCAGACTTCTATACCCAACCCAAAAAAACCCAAACATCCGAGTAAATATGATTGTATATACTTATACAATTATATAAAAATGATATACAGTCATATATATTTATATATAGGTTTATATATAATTGTATATAACTCTATACATTCGTATATATAATCCGATATAAATGTACTTCCATCAAATTTGATTTCATAAAATTATACATACTTCTGTATATAATGATATATGGAGATACTATTTTGTATAGGGAGTTTATATAACTCGATATAATATTATATACAGTGATATATAATTCAATATAGTGTTGTATATAATTATATATATAAGTGAAGATTTTATTTACGGTATATAAAATTGTATATGACTGTATATGAGTACTTTTATTTTCTTTTGAAATAAATATAATTGTATATATCTTTATATGGCTTCATATATGATTAGATATAGAAAAGGTTTTTTTCGCGTATGCAAGCAGGTAAATCAAAGGACTGTTTATTAAAAATTAACAAATTATGTATTGATGCAATATATTTACCAAATTTGATTACAATGATTGGGTTTCTTACAGAGATAATTTCCAATTCTGACCAGTTGATTAATATTAGTTTTTTCTTGATATTTTACTAACAAAGTGTCATCGCTTTCTTCGACTGGTATAATATGTGTCACAATAGTTTTGTTTCTACATGAAAAAACATATCAACGTATTTTACATCGCAACGTTGAATTATAAAATATAAACCATAGTAAAAATGAATATATATAAACATATATAATTGTATATTAATTGATCATATACAAATGTATACAAAAATTGGCCTGATAGAATTTTATATATTTGTATATAAACGTATACAATTGTATTAGGTGTACAAATAAGTTTTAGGACAGTTTTCAAAAAATTCAAGATTTATTAAAAAAGAAGTAAAACACAGTTATTCATCGAAGTAATCTCCATCGCACTGAATGATCTTCAGCCATCTCTCAGGTAACTCGCGGATGCCTTTCGCAAAGAAACTTTCGTCTTGCGAGGTGAGAAATTTAGCGACCCATTTTTCCACTTCTTCAAATGTTTTGAATCGCACGTCAGACAAATCGTTCTGCATTTTCCGGAATAAATGATAATCGGATGGGGCTAAGTCTGGTGAATACGCCGGGTGTGGTACAGCTTCCCATCCAAGCGCTAGTAATGTATCCTTGACCGGTTTACCCACATGAGGCCGCGCGTTGTCATGGAGCAGTTTTACTGGACGTTTTCCTTTACCAGAAAATGGACGTTTCTTCTCAATTTCTTGATTCACTTGCATCAATTGATGACTGACGATCGGTAGTAATATAATAATAATATCGGTAGTTGAGAAGTTCATAATACAGTACGCTTTTCATATCCCACCATATGCACAGCATGACTTTGTTACAATGAACATTGCGCTTTGGCGTGGATGTTGTCGGCTCACCGGGGTCAACCCAATGATATTTGCGTTTCGGATTATCAAAATAAATCCACTTTTCATCGCCGGTCACAATTTTCCACAAGAAAGACTTTCTATGTTGCTTGTTGTAAAGACTCGCACAAATGTTAAGACGGCTGTTTTTATTTTCTTGAGTCAGAAAGTATGGTACCCACTTTTTTCCTTTTCGAATCTTACCCATTGCTTTTAAACGATAAGAAACAGTTTGTTGAGTTACTCCAAGCTGTTCCGAAAGTTGTTTCTCCGTCTGACAAGAGTTTTTATCCAGCAACGCTTGCAGTTCCTGATCGTCCACCTTTACAGGAGGCCCCGTGCGTTCACGGTCACTAACGTCGAAATCACCTTCTTTGAATCGCTTATACCAATACTCACATGTACTTTTAGATACAATGTTGTCCCCAAGAACAGAACATATCGATTCACACGCTTTCCTAACACTTTTTCCTTGATGGAATTCATAGCGAATGCAGTGTCTAATAAATAGCTTATCGGTCTGCATGTTTAATTTACAGAATTTATAGGTTATGTTTATGACTCCTTTACGTTTCGATACTACATATCAAGCGCCATCTATGATAAGTGAGCGGGACCTTTGAATTAATTTAGAATAGCTGTTATGATACAAAATCGAAGTGTCCTAAAACTTATTTGTACACCTAATATATACTAATATACAGTTATGTACGATAGTATATTAGTATATACTATCGTCACTATACGTTTAAATACAAATATATAAAATTCTATCCGGCCAATTATTGTATACAATTGTATATGATCAATTAATATACAATTATATATGTTTATATATATATATATTCATTTTTACTCGGGCATGAAGTTTAAAAAGCATTTTCAATGCTAAAAACTTCACCACGATTTCTCATAATTTCTCGAAGTGGAGCGCGAACATAAAATCCTCAAAGACACGAACATGCACGCCCACAAATCTGATGACATCCCACAAATACTGATGACATTTTTCGAAGTTTCAGTGCATTTCGAACCGTTTCCTCTAGAAGCTTGAAAAATAAATTTTCACAAAAACAAAGCTTCCTCTGAAAGCCTTTGATTTTTGTGCTAACATTGTTACCGTATGGCAAAACAGGTACCTCAAGTAGGCTTCTTGGAGGATAGACCGGATGTGACCGTTCAAAAGGACGCGTTGACTTCACCGAACAACGACGCCGGCAAAGGAATTTTGGTGCCGATCGTTTCCGTTGTCAATCCCGGGGATTCTACGGCAAAGAACGCGAATCCACTGGTTGCTCTTCTACCGGCTGCACCAGCGACCGGAGGATCATCAGCTGATCCGGCCAAGCTTCCCGTGGTCGCAACTTTGCCCATTGTTCCGTCATACGATGCGGCCCAACCTGCTGTACAGTCAGAGGTAAACGGACAATGAGCGCGAGAAATCTCTCCGCCTGGTACCGACTCATCGTGCGATGATCGCTCCTCTAGATCTAGCTCTTCATACGATAATACTATGAGGAGATGTGTCTGTAATATTTGATTTTTCACAACATTTCGTCACAGCTTGTTTATATTAACGAAATCAAGTGGGAAAATCGCATTTCTAAAGGAAAAATATGTTTTTCCGCCTGCGCGTTGATAACTTGGGAAGTGCAGAGTCGATTTCGATCAACCTTCACAGGTGGACGGCTTAGAGTGTGGGGCAGGCTTTAGCATTTAGGCTATTGAGTATTGGCCTATAGAGATAATTACATTTACAGTAAGCAAGCACGTAAACAAACGAACATAACGTTAATGATGAACAAACAAACAGGCAAAAATAAACGAATGAACAAACAAAAATTTACGAATAACCTTGGCTTATGTGTACCTGTCGAATTTTCGTGAATTGCTTCGCAAATCATTATCTTGGACAAACGAAATGTCAAAAATGAAGAAACATTAAAGTACAACCCGGCAAGAAAAGTTCATGTCTGAGTGGATATGTTCATATATGTTTCAGATATTGTCACGTATGTTTCAGATATTGTCATATACGTATCAGATATATTTATATCTGACATTTTACAGTATCATATATGATATAATTGGTTATTCAAAAATGGTCAAAAAAATTAATTGCGGGTATCAAAATATTTAAGTATCTGACCGAAGTAAGATCCGCCCGGTTCTTGATTTTTTCGGATTTTTGTAACGTTGATCGCTCGGAAAGCACAGAAAAAGTCATACTTCCACTGCGGGTGATAGCTTGAAAATTGTTACATATAATCACGCATTTTTGGGAACTTTTTCAAATTTTTAAATCGGAGCGTTTTTTTTTCAGGGAAATTTTTTTGTCTTTCAGATTCAATGGAATCAGATTTTTTTTAAATCGAATTGGCGGGGGTCAGGGAAAAAGTCCACCGGATTCACGTGGACTCGTATATACTTTTACATTGCATTCCAACGATGCAATTTTTACGAGCATTAGCATCTAAGTAGCATTTTTGTTCGAAGGGATTGTCGAGATTTGTTCACTACACATTGAAGATGATGGGTACCTCAGTCTGTGGGATTCCCATTCACTCTCTTCGTTTGGTTGTTTCTTTCCCGGGAAAAAGAAGTTCATATCTGAATATATCTGAATCATATCTGTAGAATCAGATATGATCAGACAAGAAAATCGGAAATATCTGTTCATGTAGTGTCATGACAGTTCATGTATGCTTATATCTGAGCATGTATGATCATATCAGAGCCATTTTCATAATTTTGAGAGCAGACCCATCCATATCGCAGCAGGTCTGACCAGATCCAATCCCCAGGCAAGATCTGATCTTGTTGGACCAGATCTGATTTTATTGGGCCAGATCTGATCATGTCTGGTAGATCTGATTTTATTGGGCCAGATCTGATCATGTCAGGCAAATCTAATCTTATTGGACCAGATCTGTATAAGAATAAAATACCGTGGATCCCAGTAGACCTGGACATCTATGAACAATAGACCTGCCCATATGATAGAATCATAGTTTATCTGAACCATCAGACCAGGTATGACTCCGACTATATCAGAGCAAATCTTACCCTGTTGAGACAGATCAAATCTTGTTAGTGCAGTCATGAAGATATTAAAATGTTTACATATATAGAGCGGGGTTGTTAACACGTCATCACTTGACGTGTTAATAATTAATAATATTATAGTAACTCACATGATCACATATAATACAGTCAGGTGAGGTGCCATATCTGATCGGATATCGTCTCATATCCTCATATATCGTTTCATATGTTCAGATGTTTCCATGTGTGAACAACTGAACTGCATATACGACAAGGTATGAGTGTATAAGACTTCGTATATTTTCCAGGTTTGATATCGTATCTGGTGGGATAAAATTTTATATGAACGTGCCGGCTCATATATCACATCATATATGTTCAGATATGGTTTCACGCTGCCAACTCGCCTTGGTAACTGACCAGATAAAAACATATATGAGATCTATATAGCGGAGTCTGGTACCGTATTTGATCGGATATGATCTTATACGAACAGATACGTTCACATATCACATCATGTATGTTCAGATACGAATTTACGGTACCAACTCGCTTTGATACTTAGCCAGATATAAACAGATATGAGTTCATATATGGTCAGGCCAGATACTGTATTTGATCAGATATGGTCTTCTATATGCATATGTGATGTGGAATATGATCAGATCTAATCATATATGATACTGTAAAACGTCAGATATAAATATATCTGATACATGTATGATAATATCTGAACCATATATGAACATATCCACTCAGACGTGAACTTTTTTTCCCGGGAGCTAATATTTAAAGGTTATGGTCTTGCCAGATGTCCAACCTTGCTATATGACGTTTTACATCTGACAATTTCAACCATAACCTCCTGGTGAGGCCATCTGTTGTCAAACGGTGGAGACTTATTTGTAGTCCCAATACGTAAGTATGAGTGTGAGGGAGTGACAGTGAGAACGCAATGATATACTGTATTCGCAGATTCGACGTTCCCTTGACGATTTGTCATCCGGTACAAAAATCGAGACGAATTTACGAAACAATGACGATTCGTCCGAGACTATGGACGTAGCCGAAGACATCGTCTTCAGGCCACTCTTCAAAATTCGCCAGAATCCTGGAAGCAATGATCCGGCCTATACGAGGGGCAACCTTTTGCGAAGAAAGAACGCATCAAATAATTATCGTCGTTACAACGTCAACGGCTACTATCGACTACCCTATAATTCATTTCGATACAATAATAATCGTGACGATTATCGCAACGACCGTTCTTCAGTCGAATACTGACGATCCCCGAAGACGAGTCCGAGCGGTGAAGCGAGAAAAAAAATCCGCAACTTCGGCACACAAAGAGCAGGAAAAATCATAGCCACGTGTCGCATCAATGAGTATGCTCTCGTATCTCATTTCCATTTTCTCTTCTTTTTTCCTCATAAATTGTATCGACGCGGAAACATTTGTAATTTATAGGCACTAAAATTCAACTCGGTCGTCAGCTGATTAGAGATTTTTTTTTTTACTTCGATTCCGTGCAGTGTCTAAATTATATTTGAAAAAGGTCATCCCCATTTTGTAGCTGTATCGATATAATTTTAGATTCTTAGAATTACGAAGTTTATAATGTCAGGTAGGAATGTTTGTCACGAAATAAAGCCTCGAAGCACATTAATTTGGTCAATGATAATAATAATTCCTAATGGCTGATGATGAATATTCGATTTCATTAAGGGGGGAGATTTGGGCGAGGAAAAAATTGTTTGTTTTCATGATTGTTTTTTAAGGTAATATTTCTTCACCTTTTTTGAGACTTAGGGCATGGTTTGTTACTACTTTTGGCTGTTACGTGGTATATTGTTTATTTATCGATCATTAAAAATGACGGACGTATGGCAGGGTCTTTTAAACGGGTTGCGGCGGACGTTGTCAGACGGCGTGACACTTAGCGTCGACGAGATTAATCTGAGAAAAAAACCAACGAAGATTTTTCTTTCATTAAGGGAGACTTTGTCCTTGGGTTGCCATATTTCAGGTGTTTACATTTTTTTTTTTTAAAGGAACCGAGTAAAGCTTTTTGGGTGCGGTTTTTTTTTTGCTTTTATTCATGATACACAGAACGTTAAAAAAAATTATTTTTGAAAAAAAAACCAAAATGGCGGCCGTTGCAGCTCCGCGAAAACAGTTCCTCAAATCGCGGGAGGTAAACGGCTGACATCACTGCCCCCTCTTTGTTGATCTGGACCACAAATTCAAAGCATATTATCAATCTGTGACCCTTTGGTCATGGAATGATGGATGGGTTTTTCGTTTAGTACAAATTTCGGAAAATGGCGGCAATTAAAAAAAAATCGAATTTTCGCGTTTTTTTTTCGCATAAAAAGATAAATAATAAATGCAAAAATGTATCTATCGAAAAAACGATCCGTCATCCCGTGAAGACGTATTTTCTGAGTATGCTCTCCAAATTTCAGGTCGATATGTTAATTACAGCGGTCAGGAGAATGTCAGCCATTTTTAAAAACGTGTTTTCGAGAAAAACGCGTTTAAAGTTTTGCAATGTGTTTACACAAATGTGTTTATAATTACCGCTAATCGGCAATGCCTGGTCCATAGAGGCAGCCCTCCTGTTCTTCTAGGTGCTCATGTTGAGCCGCTAACATCTTTTAGAAAATTTCAACGACAAAGTCTCCCTTAACACTCATACGCAGAATGTGAACCAAGAAAAAGCGAGAAATGTTGAAAATCGATGAAATGGTACGCTTTGAAAGAAAAAGATTGAATTTTCCGGTAAAAATGGCTCCATTTTGCAATAAAAAAATACTTATTTTTCTTTTAATTTTCAATAACATTTAGGGTCATGCTTCAGACAATAAGGTTAATAAGATTTGTGCCAAATTTCATCAGAATCGCGTGATGAGTTTTTTAGTTATACGTCACGCTAGTTTTGAAAATAATAGATTCTTAAAAAAAGTACACACGATTTTTACGTTCCACCAACAATTCTCCTGTTCATAAACAACTTAAGGCCGATTTTTTAGCAAACAGAAGAAAAAAAAACTTAAAACGTCGCCATTTTGGGAAAATACAGGGTGCGCCAGAGAAACTTACTTATTTGAAAGGTCAATAAAAACAAAAGTACTTCACTTATTGTTTAAAATTTTTTTTTATTTGAGAATACAATATCCCAATTTTTTTTTCATGCAGTCTTGAAAATGACATCGGATAAATGGCGACCCCCATTGCGCATACACTGATGAAGTCGATTTTTGAAATTCGTATCCACTCTTTGCAGCATATCTATCGGTATGTTGGCAATGGCGTCGCGAATGTTGTTCTTGAGGTGTGCTATGGTCCGTGGTCGATCGACATAAACCAGAGATTTCAAATAACCCCATAAAAAGAAATCGCATGGAGTCAAATCTGGAGAGCGTGCCGGCCATTGGAGATCGCCTCTGAGAGAGATGAGGCGGTCGGGGAAATGTTGTCGCAACAAATTCATTGAGTCTCGTGCTGTGTGTGCTGTGGCTCCATCTTGCTGAAACCACACGTTCCTAATGTTCATTTCTTCGAGTCTTGGAAGAAAAAATTCCTCGATCATGTTCCTGTAACGAGCTCCATTCACGGTAACTGCGCGTTCGTTTTCTTCAAAAAAATAAGGACCAATGATTCCCATTACCGACATCGCACACCAGACAGTAACTCGCTCACAATTAAGTGGCTTCTGGTGAAGCTCACGTGGATTTACACCACACCAATAACGCATGTTTTGCTTGTTGACGCAGCCGGAATTGTGGAAGTGAGCCTCGTCACTGAAAAAAACGACCGCGTCTTCAGGCAGGTTGTCAACCAGCATTTCACATGCATTTTGACGGGCAACAAAATCGCGTTCAGTTAATTCTTGCACAACAGCCAATTTATAGGGATGAAATTGAAGGTCTTCATGGAGAATTCGTCGAACAGTGGTGTCAGAAATTCCCATAGCAGCTGCGTGTTTGCGAGCCGAACGCCGGGGAGAACGCACAACTGACTGCCTCACTCTTTCGACATTTTCCGGAGTTCTGATGGTCCGTTGAAGTCCATTTCTGGGTTTAGCGACACTTCCACACTCCCGAAATGAGTTAACCCACGACAGAATCGAATTACGGCCAGGAACGAGTCTGTGAGGAGGAATTTCAAAGCGAGCGCGGAAGGCACGTTGCGTAGCAACAAGTGAGCGACCGTTAGAAAAGAAGCTCTCGACTGCGAAGGCCCGCTGCTCTCTAGACCAGAGCATGATGGCAACTGACTGGAGGGAGAAACAAACTTGGGAACTTCCCCCTCCAGATGCGCCCCCTCTCGCCCCTCTACCCGGCCAACTCACCGCGCGGGAATTTTTTCAAATAAGTAAGTTTCTCTGGCGCACCCTGTACCATATTTAATAATAATCGTGTCTACTTCTCTAGCTAAAGTTCTCAAATAAAAGTTCGTTGTCCTCCCGCAGAGTCTTAAAAAGCGCTCTTATTGTAGCTACAACTAAGCCGTCATTTTTTATACTTTTTCATGCATTTTTTTTGTATACGTCAACACGTGGAATGAGCCTTCCAAACCTCATTTTGATTGCTTCTCCAGTATTCTCAAAAAGAATTTCCAAAAAAAGTCTCATTTTCCGGTGAGCCACATACATACAACGTCTTGATTGTAATTTTGAACGTAAATTATTCATTATCAAGTTAAATTATATCAAACTTCAGTTTGAAACAATTGTATAATTAAATATTGAATAAATAAACAAAACAATGCCCCTAACTATTTTGTACCCAAGTAGAATTGACTATAATGCGGAAAAACCCACCATCGAAACTGGACGAAATTCGGGAAGGTTATTTTTCCAGGTCAACGGACTATTCACATGGGAATCCGATTAACGGCATAGTCAAGATTGACCAAGAATACGTTAGGAGAATGGGACACGATCGAGAGGCGGAAGATCGACAAAAACTCGCGGGTCCCTAATGAACTACGCATAAAAATGATTAAAGATCCCGCAGCTCGCGAAGATTCGAGGAATTGAAAAAAAAAAAAAAAAATAAGACTCGCATACCGTTATCGTCATCGTTTAGCGAGTACTTCGATAAAACCCGACACGTCACATTTGCGAGTCTTTGTACCTTTATTTGGTTTATAGTGTCGTGCATGTGTTACGAGCGGCAAAATGATGCACTTTTTTCTTGCAGAACCATAAAGACGCACACACTAGCATTTACAGTGGGTCAAAAATGTATCCATACACTCAGTTTTTTTCCAATAATTTTATAGGCACAAGTGAAACACATACGAAAACTATTTTGCTTAATAGGCCACTTGGTACAGAGATAATCTGCAAATGATTTTTTTTATTAGGCGTAATAAAATAGTAATGCAAAAATTACAAGAATTTAAGGGGTTACCGCCACTTGCGATTTTGAAAAAAATCGATGAATGAAAAATCGAACTGTGAAGTAGCTTGTCCGCTATAGCGTCCTTACGCTTTTACAGACGGGGTCAAAGTGGACGTAGCAAATTTGCTACAATGGCAGGTAAAGGGTTAAGGGGCTATACCAGTGTGAACGCTGAAAATTTGGGTTATTTTCGGGAATTTTTTGGAAGAAAAGTACTCAATCAAATGCTTCGGAAAATTAAGAATATATTTGGCTATATTTGACCTATATTACATAATTTTTTCATAGAAAAATATTGAGATCCAAACGACTTATGCGCTGCCTTCGGAGGCGCCAAAAAAAAGTTCTTCCACTGCTGACATGATTCCAGCCGATTGAGTAGCTGAAACCGAAAAAGGAAAAAATGTCGTTAAACTGGAAGGTGTTTCCTGTACAGTGACGTAGGATTTTCCAAAAATATCAAAATCTAACAAAATGGCGTAGTTATCAAAAAAAGTCTATTTTCTTGCCTACAAAATGGTCTTTTTTTCAACGCCAAATTGTCAATTTTCATCCAATCAAAAATATCCTACGTCATTGTAGAGTAAATATATTCAAGAGTACTCAGTTCAAATTTCAAGTCATTCGGATAATTGCTTTTTGAGTTACAATGTCAGCAAATTTGAAAAATCTCATTTCGAGAAAAACGCGTTTAAAGATTTAACTATCGATTTTTGCAAGAAAAAATTATATTTACCATTAAAACTGCTAATTACAGGATATTCTTGAGAGTATAAACTGTCGTGAAAGGCAAAAAAAAACCGATTTCTTTTAAGTGGCACATTGGTATAGCCCCTTAATAATTTACTGTACTGTGGTAAAACTTATATTCAATTCTTTACCAATTTTTCGATAACCTTCAGCGCGTTTCCGAAGAAAAATTACCCTATCTCGCACTGATACGGATATTGCGCTTTTTTCGCTGTCATCTCTGCAAAGTGTTCGACGAAGTACCAACGGCGTATAAGAGGCCACGGCCACTGTGTAAACAAACGCTTGTTTACGTTTGGGACAGAGTTCAGACCACGCGAGAGTGTGTATCACGGTTTGGGAGTCGAGTTATAAGTGTACGAAGGCTTTCTTAATCTCAAATTCTTCTATTTTTTGCATTACTCTTTCATGACACCTGATAAAAAATTATTCATTTGCAGATGATCTCTGTACCTGGTGGACTACTAAACACAATAGCTTCCGTTTGTGCATCACTTGTGCCTACGAAGTTATTGCGAAAAAACTAAGTGTTCGAATACTTTTTTGCCTCACTGTATGTATGGAAGAATATATGGAAATCATTGCGACCCGCGTGACTCATCGATCGCTAGAGTCGATCGGGATCTATTCGCAGAATGTCGCATGCAATCATTTTCTTTTCGGTGAATTCCAACATCACATTCACTCACGGGAATTATGAGTGTCCAATACTGCATCTGCTGGATGACATCTGGTTGAGGGGCATTCTTTTCGATCGCGCTTCCGCCTGCCTATATAAGATGAAACGAGGGTGTTTTCATTCATTCGATCCACGACTCGACTCGAATGGTCCCGCGACTTTTTGGCGTCAGCTCTGAACGTTTCTGAAAACTGGTATCACACACTCGTCTGAGCCGCGCACCTTTCGTCGTATCATCTTCAAACGGAAGGATAAACCTGTTCGTCGTCACGATGATCTCTGGAATGGTAAGAGGACATTTTTGTTGGCTTTGTCGAAAAACGGTACTAAAGTAACCATGGGTAGTTCTCCCGAAATGATCATTTTGCATGTACTTTGACATTTTAGCAGATGCTATTCGATTACTGTGTAGATGTTTTTGGAATACAACAGTTTGAAATGATTCGAAATCTTCCTATGAAATAGAATTGGCATATAAATCGGCGTTATCCTGTATTTGAGTATGAAAATCATTCCTCTGGAGTGTAACTATCCAAACTTCATATACACTAGCGGGATAGAGAGGTACTAAAAATTCAGACATTAGAAAAAAAATAATAATAAGTACGCAGACCCAAGGCAGCAGCTTATTAGAACTCACAATCTCACAATGAATAACGAAATTTTGTTAACGTTTTTCTCAATCGTTCCTCTGGAGAGCTATAAATCAGTTCATATATTGTGTTACGGGTGGCGCTAGCTGACCATGCTTGTGGCGTGCCAATCGCACCGCTATTGCCCCAACCTCAACGTCGTCCAATAGGGACGCCGTATTTTTAAACCAATCAGCGAGCTCGCACTTTTCGGCGTTTCTCCTCATCGAGAACTGAGCCGGAAGTTACACTCTACCTGGGGCTTCGCTACGTACGCGTGCCGTGTAAAAGACTGACCGCGATATGTGGACTTGTACTTCATTTTGGAGATTAAAAAAAAAATTTATAAATTCATTAACTTTATAGTCTACACGAGTCGTCCTTATTACTCAAAACTTTACTGCGGTTGGCTAGACCCGCGCATGCTTGCCAGAGCAGTGCCTTCTAGATTTACTTTTCCGAAGAGACTGATTGTCTTGTATCATTTTTGTATCTTACGTTTTTTTTTCTTTAGACATTGCTATATGAAGTGGTGTCACATAAGGGGGCGTCATTCCTCTGGTCATTTTTGACTGTATCATTTTTCAATTAAATAAGTTACGCTTTACCTGTTCAAGTGAAACTTTTAGACACATACTCACATAGCATGCCACTCTGTGGCATCATTTCTCTGGCTTCGTCGTGTGAGATCCAGACGCATGACAGATGCGCCAGTGGAATGACGCCATCTTGGTTACGTATTTGTGAATATGCATGAGGTTACATAAAAATGATTCTCTTAGATTATTGCCATGCTGCTATGGAAAGAAGGAAGGCTCTACAGAAAAAGAGAAGCTGACAAAAGGAGATAAGAAAGGCTTAAACAGGATTCTGTAGGAAGAGAGAAGTTGAAACAAAAAGAGCGAGATCAACCGGTGCGATGGTCTAGTGGTTAGCATGCTCGCCGCTAAACCAGCGGACCGGGAGGACCCGGGTTCGAATCCCAGTCGCGTACATTTCGTCGTGAAATGTTTTTTTTCGGCATTTCGCGGCGAAATAAGACTAGTTCCACGACTGGGGGGCGAACTCGATGACCGGCTGTATTGGTGTAGGTTTTCCGCAGTTTCCCTATAGGCCTCCGAAGTAACTTTCGTGGCGGCGCCCCGTAACGGCTGCCGGTGGCAAAACTTGGATTGGCGCATGGCGGTTAAGTCAAACCGGCACAAACACGAAAGAGCTAGGCTTGAGCAAGCATCATCGATTGGACACCTGATTTAAATGGCGACCGGCATACTGCCCTAGCAGACGAAAACCAATCCAAGTTTTGCCAAAACTCGCCGCAAGGGTGCGCCACAAGAGTTACTTCGGAGGCCTATACCCATGATGGAAATGTCATGATGAATATAATACAGAGGGGGAAGTCGGCGGCGGCCGCAAGAGGGGGGAACAGGGAGAAATATGGAGAAAAAAGGAGTAAACAGTAGAGGAAAAAAGGGGAAAATGAGGAAAAAAGAATAGGTAATAAACGCGAAAAGCGTGTACCTAAGGAAAAAAACCAATTAAGAGCGAGATCAATAATCAAAGAAAAAGGAGGACAAGATAATAATAATCCAATAAAAACTTGATAGCAAAAGTTTTGCATCATTCTTCTGGCCCTACTATTTCTTTCGATCATGATAAATCGCCTAAAACTGTATGATCCATCACATGAAATCAGTGTGATCCATAGGGAATTATATTATACCGATTAGAACTGAAGTCAATTGCAATGTTTTGATGAAAAAATGAAATATTTTGAAAAAAATTAATTTCGTTGTCCTGCAAAATGACCATTTAGGAAGAATCACCCACAAACATGTAATTTTGATGTATGTTATTTTGTCGGGTCGTTCCGTTTATAGCACTTGCTGCTCTTCGCTGGTGTTCTCGTCTGGACGAGTGGCCACGAAGTGTCGGGCGCACGGCGGGCCCGTGCACCGATTGTAGAGGCTTTCGGTTTGACCAAACCTCATAGTATAAGAAATTACGGATACATCGATAACATTGCCGGGCATGAGGGAAGCGATTTATTACGAATAAAATTGGAACCTACGGTCACCATGCCCAAGAGCAACATCAGTAAAACCGAAACCGTTGACTTGGACACTCCGAGCGAACTCTCCGATTCCAGTTCCAAGAGGAAAAGATCCATCGGTGACGAGTACGAAGCCGACTCGACGCACGACCTCAAGACAGAGGAAGCGAAGGTCTTCAGGCCTTTGTTCGTTTACAGACAACAAATCGCCAGGCAACGACTACAGAGAGCCGAGCGCGAAAGAAGAAACAACGCTGCTCGTGGTGGTTATGAAAAATCAACGCGGGTTCCTTATGGCTATCGGTTCGGATAGTATCGAGCGATAGATGGGAGATTGGATCAACTTTTTTTTATCATAGAATCGCAAGATCGAATTACCGATAGACTTCAGTCTTCAAGAGATAGCTGATCCTTTTTCTTTCTTATTATCGCTAATGTTGCATCGGATGTGCGGAATATGCTGACATCATGATTCATCGATTGCTCCATGACAAGGACGGGGGCGAAACAAAAATGCGAGACTCTATAACGTGGTGATGTTAGATTGTTGAATAAATACTTTTTTTGAACTTTAGAAAGTGGGTTGAATATTCGATTCGAAAAGGACTTTCGATTTTCTGACTCTTACCGCAAACTCTCACTCTCCCAGTCTCCTCTTTTCAAATCGCTTTTTCTGTTTCCCTGTGCGACTCTCCCTTTCACATGGACTGCGTCCTAAAACCTCCTCCTTCGAGGGATGACGATGTCCTTGAAGTCTCCTTATTTTTAGAAGAATGACCCGCAATTTTTTCCACTATGCAACAGCAAATCTTATAATGCCTATTTTTAAGGGGGAGATACCTTTAGGCGAGGAAAAAATGATTGATTTCCATGTTTTTTTTAAAATAGAAAGACTTCTTCACCATTTTTTAGGCTTAGGGCTTGTTTTATTGCTACTTTTGGCTGTTACATGGTATTTTTCATATTAATCTTTAGAAATGGTGCCATACACGATCTTCTAAACGGGTTGCGACGGATGTTGCAAGACGGCGTGTCAAGTAGCGTCGGCGGGATTAGTCTGAAAAGAAACCAACGAAGATTTTCATTTCATTAACATTCATAGGCAGAATATGAACTAAGAAAAAGTGAGAAATGTTGAAAATCGATGAAATGGTACGCTTTGAAAAAAAAAATGAATTTTCCGAGAAAATTCTTACATTTTGCAATAAAAGATACTTGTTTTTAAGTTTAAAAAAATGTAGGTTCATGTTTGAAGCCAGATTTGAAAATGCAGTTTAGAAGATCGTGTCAAATTTCGACCATTTTTAAAGATTAACGAAATAAAACATACACTGAGAAAAAAACCAACTGGACCAAAAAAATATATTGGTTGATTCAATAAATGTCTGATCGCGGAGTGCCACCGATATATGAGAATGTTACAATACTATAAAATATTGGAAAATGTGATTGATTCAAATAACATATTATTTTAGTTTTAAGGCTTTCACGGCTCTTTATGTAATGAGAAGAGTATGTGGCTTCCGGATGGAGGCCGTGTTGAGGATCAGCGTTGTGCCGACGTTTCGCAAACGTTACAGTCTGCATCATCAGGGCTGAGAGCTCCGATACTGAAGCTCTCGTGTCTCAGGTATTCCTTATATAGTTGCAGTCATCGTTCTGGATCGCTGCACCAGCCAATCAGATGTTTTAATTGATCAGCTGGTCAATTAAAAAAACTCAATTAAGCAACTATATAAGGAATACCTGAGACATGAGAGCTTCAGTATCGGAGCTCTCAGCCCTGATGATGCAGACTGTAACGTTTGCGAAACGTCGGCACAACGCTGATCCTCAACACGGCCTCCATCCGGAAGCCACATACTCTTCTCATAACATATTATTTTATTTGAAAACCTCTTCTGTTCTCTGAATATTTACATTATCCTTCAAATAAAATTATATTCTATTGAAATCATTCTGTATACAATTCGTAGATGTATGGATTAAATAATTAAGCGGTTGCTACAACATTTTTTATTTCGTACAAAAATATAACCAATAGAATGAATTATTTCTTTACTACATCGAAACGAATATGCCACGAGACGTAAGTTTTTCAATTTGTTTTAAATCTTAAATAAAAAGTGAGCATTAGAATGATCATCCACGATAATAGTGGAGAGAATATCAGATATCCAACGGAATATCCATGGAGAGAATATCAGATATTCAACTGATAAGAACAGATACTACACTTTGATCTTAGCCACAGGCCAAGAAGCGATAGTCTTTAGAGTTTCTCCGGCGTTTGAGTAGATTTTCGGCTCGCGCTACGCTTACGAGAAACGAGCGCGCGTGCGGCTTCTGGCGGTTACTCCGAGAACTACGGGTTTCTTCACATAATTTCGGTGGCGCTCGGTCATGATTTGGTTGAATTTTTTCAACGAAATGCTTAAGAAACGAATTTTATTTTCGCATAATTTTTTAACCATTTCAGATATTTGCTTAATATTTTTCAATCAAAATAAAATATCAATATTTTAACGAATAGTGTACTTGAAAAACAATATCGCATATGGTAAGAAAAATGAAATAACATATTTACTCAATAGAAATTTCATCTCAATCAAACGAGCGAAATTCAATTTTTGTTGTGTACTCGGATCAACAATATTCATGTTATGAATTGAAACGCTTTTTTTGTTCGTTCCAGAAAATGCATTCAAAACTATATAATTTGTTCGCGATCGTTTTTAAAAATAGTTTCGATAATATATTGTTCTCGGCTAACAATATATCTTTTAAATGAAAAAAAAACTTTTAATTTTATCATGTTATTAAAGTCAATAGCGTTTTGTTTGGACTAATAAATCCAATTATTTACACAAATAATTTTACAATTGAATTGACGAAATTTCATTCAATAATACCAATGATATTGGATGAATGATTTTTTGTTCTCAGTGTACCATGTAACAGCCAAAAGTAGTAACGACACATAGCCTAAGTCTAAAAAATAGTGAAGAAATTTTTCCTTCGAAAAAAGAGTCTTCAAAATCAACAAATCTTTTCCTCGTCCAACGTTACCCCCCCCCCCCCCCCCCCTCAATTGCTATAGTGCATGCTTATCCTGATTTATAAAAAGCTAATGACTTTCTTGCTAAGACTTTTTTGCCAACCTAATAGTTGGTCTCGACCTTGATTAGACTATAATTCCGTGTCATACAAGATGTAGGGTTGCCTTGAAAAAACGGACAGTGATCTTCATTCGACCCCGACTGTTTCACCGCCGCGGTTGACAATTCAACCGATCAGAAAATTCAATCTTTTTCTTTCAAAGCGTAGCATTTAATTCGTTTTCAACATTTCTCACTTTTTCTTGGTTCATATTCTGCGTATGAGTGTTAATGAAAGAAAAATCTTGGTTGGTTTTTTTTCAGAATGATCCCGCCGACGCTACGTGTCACGCCGTCTACCAACTTCCGCCGCAACCCGTTGAGAAGACCGTGCTATACCTCCGCCATGTTTAAAGACCAATAAAAAAATACCATGTAACAGCCAAACGTAGTAATAAAGCAAATCCTAACTCCGAAAACGGTAAAGAAACATTTACGTGAGAAAAAATCATGAAAATCAGCAATTTTTCACTTAAGGGGTCTTCTCACTTTAGACGCTAAAAAAGGCTATTTCCATGAATTTGTTTGATAGGTTTATATTATAGATAATGATACCAAAGTATACCACTTTATAAATACACTTTCGAAATACATAAAAAAAAGTTTTTATGTATTTATGTAACCCAAACAAACTTTAAACGCGTTTTTCTCGAAACAACGTTTTTCGACGGCTTGTTGATAACATCTTCGAAACTACTGAACCGATCCTTATGAAATTTTAACCACATATTCTTTACAACTATAGCTATAGGGCATATGAAGGATTTTTTTAAATTTTGATATTTACTTTTTTTGCCAAAAACGGTGAAAAAAACGTTTTATTTTTGTTTTTTTCGAAAAATGTCCTCCATTTGGTTATTTTTGCATATATAAAAAGTCGTATGATATGCGCTATAGCCATTAACATACTGAATCTAAAACCGTTTGATTTTTTTGTTTCGGATGATCCATCTCCGAGATTTCATCAACAGCGCAGACTTACAATTTTTTTAGGACATTTTTTTAACTACCATTTTCGTCTATAAATAGTGACTTAAATATATAATTTTTTTAGATGTATTTCGAAAGTGTATTTATTAAGAAGCTATACCAGTGTGACACTTTCGAAAAATCGATTTTTTTGCCTTTTTCGACAGTTTATACTTTCAAGAATATCCTGTAAAAATTTCAAGGCCGTATGTCTGATCATTTTATCTTGCAAAAATCGATAGTTAAATCTTTAAACGCGTTTTTCTCGAAACGAGATTTTTCAAATTTGCTGACATTGTAACTCAAAGAGCAATTATCCGATTGACTTGAAATTTGAACTGAGTACTCTTGAATATATTTACTCTACAATGACGTAGGATATTTTTGATTGGATGAAAATTGACGATTTGGCATTGAAAAAAAAAACGACCATTTTATAGGCAAGAAAACAGACGTTTTTTTCATAACTACGCCATTTTGTTAGATTTTGATATTTTTCGAAAATCCTACGTCATTGTACCGGAAGTACCTTCCAGTTTAACGACATTTTTTCCTTTTTTGGTTTCAGCTACTCAATCGGCCGGAATCGTGTCAGCAGTGGAGGCACTTTTCTTTGGCGCCTCCGAAGGCAGCGCATAAGTCGCTTTGATCTCAATATTTTTTTATGAAAAAATTATGTAATATAGGTCAAATATAGCCAAATATATTCTTAATTTTCCGAAACATTTAATTGAGTACTTTTCTTCTAAAATATTGCCGAAAATCACCCAAATTTTCAGCGTTCACACTGGTATAGCCCCTTAAGTGTAACAACTTTTATATCAATATCTATAATATAAACCTATCAAAAAATTCACGAAAGTAGCCTTTTTCAGCGTCCAAAGTGCGAAGACCCCTTAAAAAAATCATGAAAATCAGAAATTTTTCCATTGCCTAAAGGTATCTCCCCCTTAAGTGATGTTCCTCTTAAGCGTAATTCCTCAAGATGTTTCGTCATTTCGTATAAAATAGGACACCTCCTATCTGCCATACAAACGATAAAATAATTTATTTCGATTTCTGTTACGAATTGGAAATCACATTTGCGAGAATCCTCCGGATAGTGTAAATCCCAACCGGAGAATCCCAATGGGATTCGCGTCGGGGATGTGCTGCGCGAAATTGCGTGTTCACGTTGTTAAATAATTTTTTATTCGTATACGCCCACGTAACATCATGGACAACGCTCATAACGTTCAACACCAACGGTTGATAACTTATATTATAATCGATCTTTGTTTTTTTTTTTTAATACAACACACTGCGTCGATATCGTACAATATTTCATTGTCAATTCTCCGACAAAAAATTGTCATTGCCACAACCAAAGTGATGTGAAATAAAATTTGTTTGGCGAACAGCCTAGACTCTCCAAGGAACAAATATGCCTCGAGAAACGAATCTCACGCGATCTAGAGACAGTAGTCGCGATCGTGCAATCATTTTCTCACGATATTTCTCAGCTCGAGGCAAAGTATAAAGATAAGTACAACGAAGAATTTCGAGATCGAATGATTTTTTGCGGCTTGCCAACACTTCGAATGAGAGAGAAGCATCAGATGCTGCGTCAGTCGATGCCGCAGGACAATCTGCTGTATACTTTTCCTCAAAATATTAACCACCCGTAAGAATGACACTTGGCCGCAAATTTGATATTTATCTGCGTTTTTTTTTCACTCTCATTTCTCGCTTTTGCTCGAGACGTGATTACATTTTTCTACGAAAACGATCGCTCGTACAAATAGCAGCGTGACGATAAAAAAGACTCGCTATTGGGTTCCCTTTCAACGATTCGAAAAGCACAATAGTGTCACAATTTTCGTTGGCGATCGTATGTCACGAGCAAGTCGTGTAATATCAACATCAAATTAGTAACGTATATTTCACTATCTATATACTCGGGCTAAAACACTTCTTAACAAAAAAAAAAACTTAATAATAATCATTACAATGACAATTCTGGTAATCGTGATGATAACAATAATGATAAAAATAGTACTAAAAATAATGATATTGACGATGCTAGTCCTTCGGGCAATGTGACACACCGACTACCTTCAATTCTTTCGCACAACGAAGCTGCTTTCCCCCAATCTTTCCTTCGACGAGTGAAACTCCGGACAAAAGTACGCGGCTACGGGCGTTTCGAGGTTGCCTGAACGCGTTGCGTCAATTATCTAGGAGGAAGTGGAGTTCGCAGGTTCGTCACCTATCGAGCGGATATATGTCGGATCTGCGTGTCATATTGCGTCGAAGAATTTCGGGCCAATTGACGATATGTTACCATTTGATTCAAATTTACACAGTAAGTTATTTGTCATATACTGCATGCATCCTCCAAATTTTGAATTGATCGTTTACACCGTTTCTATAAAATTTACAATTGAAGAAACACGTTTTAACATAGGTACAGAGGCGGATTCAGGGGGGGGGGGCACAGAAGCACGTGCCCCCCTCCCCCCAGACGGTTCAAATCGACTATACAAAAGACCCAAGTAGTTCCAAAATAATCACATCCCCCCTGCCGTGCCCCACGTGCCACGCGTGCCCCCTCTGAATCCGCCTGGGGGGGGGGGGGGGAGGCACAGGGGTACGCGCCCCTGTGTCCCCCTCTAAACGGTCCAAATCGACTATACAAAAGACCCAAAGAGTCCCAGAATAATCACATCCCCCCTGCCGTGCCCCCGAGTCCGCCTGGGGGGAAGGGGGCACAGGGGCACGCGCCTCTGTGTCCCCTTCTAGACGGTCCAAATCGACTATACAAAAGACTCAAGAAGTCCTAGAATAATCACATCCCCCCTGCCGTGCCCTCGCCGAAGCCGCCTGCGGGGGGGGGGCACAGGGACACGCGCTTCTGTGTCCCCCTCTAGACGGTCCAAATCGACTATACAAAAGACCCAAAGAGTCCCAGAATAATCACATCCCCCCTGCCGTGCCCCCGAGTCCGCCTGGGGGGGGGGGGGGAGGGGGCACAGGGGCACGCGCCTCTGTGTCCCCTTCTAGACGGTCCAAATCGACTATACAAAAGACTCAAGAAGTCCTAGAATAATCACATCCCCCCTGCCGTGCCCTCCCTGAAGCCGCCTGCGGGGGGGGGGGGGGCACAGGGACATGCGCCTCTGTGTCCCCTGCTAGACGGTCCAAATCGACTATAAAAAAGACCCAAGAAGTCCCAGAATAATCACATCCCCCCTGCCGTGCTCCACGTGCCACGGGTGCTCCCCTGAATCCCGCCTGGGGGGGGGGGGTGGCACAGGGGCACGTGCCCCTGTGTCCCCCTCTAGATGGTCCAAATCGACTATACAAAAGATCCAAGGAGTCCTAGTATAATCACACCCCCCCCCCCCCCCGGGTCCAACGTGCCACGCGTGCCCCCCCCCCCCGCGACCGAAAAAATTCTGTATCCGCTCTTGCAAAGGCCTACGCTCATCGCTAAATGGCAGTTTTACACATGAAATAGTGTGAACAAATGTTTTAAATATTATAAAAAAACTGTCAAATCAGTCAGTACATTATGACAAGTTCGTCTCCCTTTACATTATGACAATTAGGCATCTCCCTATGTAAGAAAGTTTCTTCACTTATAAATTTTATAGTATAGGTGTAGACGATCGATTTAAGGAGCTATTATACTGTGGTGAGAGCAAAAAAAACGAATTTTTGGCATTTTGAAACTCTCGTCCATCATAGAATTGATATCCAATTGCTGGTAAAGTCGATTTTCACTTTATCGACTCAGTACTGCGCTTCAAAGTAGAAGCGCTCGGTGCGATATAGTAAACTTTAAGGTAGTACAAGCGCGCAATCTTGATTTCTATAGATTTTGTTCAAATTTTAACCAGACATTGTTCATATCATTATGCACGTTTGAGTGACATTTCAGAACGGTCGACTATTTAGATTGGGAGATAATGGGTTTTAAAATTGCAACTTTTAACACTGCAGGATCTGCATTGAATTTCAGACAGAATAATTTTTCGAAAAAATTGTTTTCCCCTGTAATAAGAAGACATGGCAACACCGCATCGTTCCACGTATCCAATGACCTGAGTTTGCGCGGCATATTTGAAATAATACTGCAATACAAATTTGTATTTGTAAGTAATTTTTAATCAAACAAAATATTTTATTAGTTATGAATGAACCAACACTTTTATTTGTTAATGAACATAAAATAAACAATATAAAATATTAATATTTATAATGCAAATTTTTTTATGACAACATTTTCAACTTTAGGAACACGATAATTACTTTTTTTTTCTCGATATATTGAACAATACTGTTCTGTGGTGTTGACATATGCCTTCTTATTAAAGGGGACAAATATTTTTTTACGGAAAATTATTCTGTCTAAATTTTAATGCAGACCCTGCAGCGTTAAAAGTTGCAATTTTAAAAGCCTTTATCTCCCAATCTAAATAGTCGACTGTTCTGAAATTTCCCTCAAACATGCATAATGATATGAACAATGTCTGGTTAAAATTTGAACAAAATCTATAGAAAACAAGATTGCGCGCTGGTACGACCTTAAATGCGTTTTTCTCGAAACGACTTTTTCACCTGGCGTAGGTGATTTCGGAAAAACGGCTTAACCAATTGGGCTAAAAAATGTACCGCATATTCAGCATATGTATGGCAATCGCTCGAACTAGGATTATGAAAAAATATTAATTTTATTTAATTAAATATTAATTAAAAAACGTGTTTTTCGAACACTTTTGCAAAAAACGACGTCATTTTGTTATTTCGCAATACAAACTGATAATTCTAGTTGGGGCAATAGCGACACTCGTACTGATTAAGAATCTTTTTGAATGTTTTGTTTTCGATTACCTGGAGAGCGTAACTCATCGATACCAGCAACATACTTTTTTTCATGCCTTTACACGATTATAAATTATTAAATAAATATACATTTGTATGCAACAAAACAAAATTGTTTTCCATTCTGCAAGAGTGTAGCTTCAAATGAAAAAAAGTTTGTACCGATACGTGCAACAGTTAACAAAAAATATTAAAAACAGCTTATTTCTTTAGTCGTCACAGTAGAACAGCCCTTTGAAATTTAAGGGTGCATTCAGTATAATGATGAAGAATTTACGCTACAAATTTGAATGAAATGGTTACGATATCGTCAATTGTACCGAAACTTCTTAAAACACTTTGTACTAGATTCTAAATCACACACGACTATTCCCCGGTCTCGCCTCGAGGATACAACGATTGGCACGAATCTTGCGGTCGTAATAAACTAATGGGGGAAAAAACGCACGAAGCTACGCACTGTTGGAACGAGCGAAGAAATTTTTATCCCATAGTACAGTCGTGCTGTCGCTGAAAAAACCCGGAATCGGAGAAAATTAGAAGAAGGCTAGTTTTTTGACAGGTGATTTTGTAGGTGCCGCGGGTGTTAAATCCAAGTTTGCCTAAAAATCGGGGCGTAGGGTTCTTTTTTAGGGGATGAAAGGAGATGGGGGTGGATTAATGCCAAACTACAACCCCTACGAGGTCGGCGCCGTGAGACAAAATGTTCAGAAAAATCCGGGCTTTAGTTTTGTCCACAGCGCCGAAGTCGTGGAAGTTCATTTTGAGGGTGAAAAAGTGGGGTGAAATTTGGAAAAATCGGTTTTAATTCAATAACTCTTTAGAAAAAAATCGTACGTTTGTTGTTCAAATGGGAAAGTTGTAGCCCTTGAAAAGACGCGTCGATCGAGTATTCGATCATCACTCTCCGATAATATCTTCACCCCCAAAAAATGGTTAAAAAACCAAAAAAACATAATTTATTGAATAACTCAAAAACAATTGGTTTTTCGAGTATGGTTCAAATGTACGAAATGTAGAGAATAATTTTCTCCATATTTTCGTTGCTATGGACCACCTTTGAATTTTGATTTTCCAACCCCTCTCGGAGGTTGAACATTCAAATTGAAATTCTGGGAAAACTATTGACGGCACGAATTCGCCGCCGTGGAAGAATTTGTAGCTTGAATCCTCAGCTACATTTTTGTCCACAGCGCCAAACTCGTATCTCTTTAGTTTCGCTCAATAGTTTTCCCAGAATTTCATTTTGAATTTTCAACCCCTGAGAGGGGTTCGAAAATGCAAAATTCAAAAGTTGTGCATAGGAACGAAAATATAGAGAAAATTGTTCTCTACATTTCGTACATTTGAACCATCCCCGAAAAATCGATTGTTTTTGAGTTATTCAATAAACAATTTTTTTGTTAATTCTTCCACAATTCTTTTGGGGGTGAAGATATTATTGGAGAGGGTTGATCGAATACTCGATCGACGCGTCTTTTCAAGGGCTACAATGTTTCCCTTTGAACAAAAATTGTACGAATTTGTCCTAAAGACTTATCGAATGAAAACTGATTTTTCAAAATTTCACCCCACTTTTTCACCCCCAAAATGAACTTCCACGACTTCGGCGCTATGGACAAAAATAAAACCCGGATTTTTCTGAACATTTTGTCTCCCGGCGCCGACCTCGTGGGGGTTGTAGGTTGGCATTAATCCACCCCCATTCCCTAAAAAAAACCCTACCCCCCGATTTTTAGGCAAACTTGGTTTTAGCACCCGTGGCACCTACAAAATCAGCTGTCAAAAAACTAGCCTTCCTCTAATTTTTTCCGATTCCAATATACAGCACGACTGTACTACCACGAGTGGGACAATTTGCATTCAACGACAACTGGTATCGGGACTTAAAGGAGATAAAAAAAATTAACGTCCCGCATTGAAAGCTTACAATTAATTTGTCATAATCTACGAGAAAAAGAGTACGAAGGAAGTTTTGAAGACTTTTTTTAACCCAATGGCGACCCTAATGGCCATCCATTTCGCTGAAGCCCTTCACGGCTGAATTTTTCCGACTCGTAGGATCGAACTTGGGTCAATAAAAACGTTTCTAAAGATGGATACAAAATACTGCAGTAGTTGAGATTTTTCAACATTTCGTAAAAATCTCAACTACTTTTGCAGTATTTTCCATACGACTCGTGTAATTTATGAAGATAAATACAAAATACTGCAGAAGTAGTTAAAATTTTTGCGAAAAATTGGAAAATCTTTTTGCACTCAACATTTTTACACATTTCGAAAGAAAAAGTGTCGCGCAAATGGCAGAGTGGGTTGCTTCTTTAAAAATGGATATTTCTTGAAATCTTTGGCATTTCTCTATTGTTTATATCTCCACTGTGAAAAGCTTCCGTCTTTTTTCTCATCTTTTGGTCCTAATAGTTGGAGCAATTTGACCGTGGAGCAGAATTTCAGCGAAAAAAGGCACCGGAAAGACTACGATTTGTTGCCATTCCGCGTTGGAAAAGATATTTAATAATTTGTACTCTTCTTGCGTATATTTTGAGAAACCAATTGCAATTGTCCAGTAGAGTTGCGTACTGTTTTGCGCAAATTAATTTCAAAGACGCCATCGCAGTTGTTGGCCTTCCACGGTGATGTCAGCCCTTAAGGCCTTAGGCCACTCCATTGGCCGAAAAATAGGCTTTGTGGGAATTTTTTTTTCAGAAAAACTACAAAATAAATCGAGATTACAAAAAAGGGTGTTTATCACACATATCCGTGACCGTATACAATAATTTTTTTGAAGCGATTCATTTCAAAATGGCGGCTGTGCAGCGTTTATCTCAAAACTGCATTTTTTAAGCTGGCCGGAAACATAACGCTGACAATTTTCAACCGATTCACTTGAAATGTTGAATATATCTTGAAATATACATTGTCTATAGAAGTACGTAGGATTTTTTTTTAATATTGCATAGTTCATTTGTTATTAACAATTACCTGATGATTTTTTAGGCAATTTTTTCACTTTCCAAAAGAATTATTGTATACAGTCACTGACATGTATGATAAACGCCCTTTTTTTTAATGTCGATTTTTGTTGTAGTTCTTCTGAAATAAAAAACCCCAAAAAGCCTAATTTTTCGGCCTCTAAAGTGGCCTAACCCCTTAAATAATTCTCGCTCGATCCATTTCCTACTACGCGGAAGTGCGCTGACTCGCCACGAGGCAGTCTTTGGCAATTGTACCCTTAATGCACTCGGAGTCATGTTGAGATATTGCTTTCGCGCAGGGGCGTATTTTGTGGGGCCATGAGGAGGGCCCCTCTGAGTCATTCGTTAAATTACAGTGGCGCTTAATAAAAACAAGTCACAATCAATTATCATACCCAACAATGAACATGAATAAAACGTTTCGCGTTCGTCAAAGGAATACCTTAACCTTAAGGTGTGTCTTCGTTAATAAAAAGTACTTAAAAAATATCGATTTTGGTAACAAAAAAAAAGAAATCCATCCTGAGGGTGACGGATTTGCGTTTATACAGAGTAGTAGAAAATGATCTATGTCGTGCACGCGTGACTCGCTCGCTGTATGACCCACACATGGTAAAGTGGACATCAATCGAAGACGCAAGCGAGAACTCGTATGATACAGTCACCTATTCGCGCGCACGTTTTTTGCCCCTGACTGGCGCACTCTTTTCTTCGATTACGCTTGTTGTCCTCGCGCTCCTTCTTTCCCGGCTTCATACCGGAAGTCTTGTAGTTCGTTGTTATGCTTTTTCGGCTTCTGGGTGTCGTTGTGAGTCGGTGGGTCATTAGGAAGTTCTGGACCTGCGATGGGATGACGAAATGGTTATACATACATACATGTGCAAAACGTTTTAAACATGAGAGATTGGATCCATCAAGAATCCATTACTTCCGTGCGAATGTGCGAATGTCCGTTTCAGTGTGCGAATTTAACAATTTTTTTTTCGTATGAAAAAGTGATTCACTCATAAAATTAATTACACATCTATTTAGTATGAATATCAAGCTGTTAGGAAATATATATATATATATATATTTTTCGACGTACAAAATGGCCGACTGCTAATATTTTCTTTACAAATAAGTCTCTGCCGTTTGACAAAAGATGGCCCCACCAGGAGGTTATGGTTGAAACTGTCAGATGTAAAACATCATATTGTCAGGTCGGACGTCTGGCAAGACCATAGGCCTCCGAAGTAACTCTTGTGGCGCACCCTTGCGGCGAGTTTTGGCAAAACTTGGATTGGTTTTCGTCTGCTAGTGCAGTATGCCGGTCGCCATTTAAATCAGGTATCCAATCGATGATGCTTGCTCAAGCCTAGCTCTTTCGTGTTTGTGCCGGTTTGACTTAACCGCCATGCGCCAATCCAAGTTTTGCCACCGGCAGCCGTTACGGGGCGCCACCACGAAAGTTACTTCGGAGGCCTATAACCTTGAAATATCAGTGTTTTTGTATCAGCATCACATAAAATTATCGTGCGAAAATTTCGAGTTTTGAGCCGAAAAAACGTTATTTGCGAAAACTCTTGCGTTTGGCGCAAATCTCCCTCCAAGAATGCTTCCAATTCCACGTCTTCGTTTCGGCCTTCCGCTACGTTCTTCGTCTTCGACGTCATACTCGCCGTTCTTAAACTTTTTAAACTACTCGCGACAACTTCTCTCACTTAAGGAAGGTTCTGCCTTGTTGGGCCAAAAAATGTTCGATTTTTCACCAATTTTTTATGCGAAAAGTATTAAATATAGAATGTTGATATTTGGTATGTTGACTAAGCGGTCTTTATCGAAGATCAAAATATTTTTTAAAGTTTGACAAAACATGGTGATCGGGGTGGGAGGAGCCACATATATCGGTGCGCGGGCGATGACATTCTTCGCTTGCGGAAGTCCCAAGTCCCGGAAAGGTGATCTGAAGCAAAAAAATCGAACAAATTTTTACTTTGTACAATATTCTGTATACGTTGACCTAGAATCAAGAAGAAAAATTGAAAAATAAAAAAATAGTGGGCCATAGGAAGGAAGTTTTTTACCCAAAAAATTTCGCAGTTTGTTGCTCACTATTTTTTCATTTTTCAATTTTTTTTCTTGATTCTAGGTCAACTTATATACAATATTGTACAAAGTAAAAAGACGTTTGATTTTTTTTACTTCAGATCACCTGTCCGGGACTTAGGACTTCCGCAAGTGAAGTATGTCATCGCCCGCTCACCGACATACGTGGCTCCTCCCACTCCCGCCACCATGTTTTCTCAAACTTCAAAAAATATTTTGATGTTAAATAAAGACCGCTCAGTCAACATACCAAATATCAATATTCTATATTTAATATTTTTCGCATAAAAAATTGGTGAAAAATCGAACATTTTTTGGCCCAACAAGGCCTTCCCTTAAGGAGGTTGGAGCGATTCAGTTGACTCAAATGGCGGTTTATTCATTTTTTTTTCAATGAACCTCAAAAAAATGCATACGAGGTACAGATTTATTCTATATATGCTAATTTTTTAAAATATATAATTAAAGGGCAAGATTATGCATTTTAACTTTTTTATTACGTAAAGTAGAAAAACTTTTGTGTTACTACCAATTTGAAAAAGCATAACATTTTCGATGATTATTATGAAAAAACTGCGACAACGAATGTTTTATACAATTCACAATGAAATTTTGAGTAATTCATAATTATGCGTATTCATATCTACGTCACGAGATTATTGGCCCATGGTTTCCGATGGGCAAGGTGAGGATTTTTTTTTCTAAATGTTCACAAAGGTTCAGTTTGGGGCCGTCCATAAATTACGTCATTTTAAAATAGGGGGGGGGGGTCTGGTCGTTAGATGACGGTAACGTTAATTTGATCACAACGATATGACGGATAGGATGATTTCAGGGGGGGGGGGGGGGGGGTCAAAAATCAGCAAAAGTCGATGACGTAATTTATGGACGGCCCCTTTGCGTTAATCCGTTGTTAGAAATGGTTTATCTTGGTGCTAAATAACAATAAAAATTACATAACCTTTAGTGTGAAAGTCTTGCCCATCTAACCGCACGTTAAATTACATACATTAAACTATCTTTTATCTCTGGTGTTTGGTGATGCTGATATAAAATCGCTAATATTTCAAGGTTATGGTCTTGCCAGATGTCCAACCTTACGATATGACGCTTTACACCTGACAATTTCGACCATAACCTCCTGATGGGGCCATCTTTTGTCAAACAGCGGAGACTTATTTGTACTCCCAACAATTCCTAAAGCTTTCAAAAGTTTCGAAACTGTTGTGTGATTAACTTCTAATGATACTGCAAGTTCAGCTAGCGTCTGTAACTTCGTGTGAAATAACTATGCAGTAAGAACGCAGCAAATAAACATTTCTATGCGTTGCTCGATCGTTCTCCATGATCTACTGTATCGATTATCCATGACTGAACCTTGGATTCTCCACGATCTACTGTTTAGATTATCCATGACACCGATTCTACTGTATCGAGTATCCATCGATTCTACTCTATCGATTATCCATAATCGATCTACTCTATCGATTATCCATAATCGATCTACTCTATCGATTATCCATAATCGATCTACTCTATCGAGCATCCATAATTGATCTACTCTATCGATCTACTGTATCGATTATCCATAATCGATCTACTGTATCGATTATCCATAATGGATCTACGGTATCGATTATCCATAATCGATCTACGGCATCGATTATCCATAATCGATCTACGGCATCGATTGTCCATAATCGATCTACGGTATCGATTATCCATGACATCGATTCTACTGTATCGATTATCCATAATCGATCTACTGTATCGATTATCCATGACATCGATTCTACTGTATCGATTATCCATAATCGATCTACTGTATCGATTATCCATGATTCCACTGTATCGATTATTCATAATCGATCTACGGTATCAATTATCCATAATCGATCTACGGTATCGATTATTCATGACATCGATTCTACTGTATCGATTATTCATAATCGATCTACTGTATCGATTATCCATAATTGATCTACTGTATTGATTACCCATGACATCAATTTTACTGTATCGATTATCTATAATCGATCTCCTGTATCGATTATCCATAATCGATCTCCTGTATCGATTATCCATAATCGATCTACTGTATCGATTATCCATGACATCGATTCTACTGTATCGATTATCCATAATCGATCTACGGTATCGATTATCCATGACATCGATTCTACTGTATGGATTATCCATAATCGATATACTGTATCGATTATCCATGACATCGATTCTACATCGATTATCCATAATCGATCTCCTGTATCGATTATCCATGACATCGATTCTACTGTATCGAGTATCCATAATCGATCTACTGTATCGTTTCTCTGTGACATCGATTCTACAAAAAATTGGCGCGCAATTCAAAATATCTGGTCATTGTAAATCACTTAGAACACAGCCTCAAAATGTATGGTGACGAGTGTAATGCATCCATCTTTCCATCGCAATGGTAGAATTTCTATCAGCCATCCAAACATCTTAAAAAATTCAAGCCACGCACCTGTCGGTTGGAGTGTTCCGAATCGTGACCAAGGATTCGAGTAGCGATAAAGGCGGATTCGTCAGGCGACAATACGCCACTTCGCATCGGGCCCTCGATGAATTCGCTGCTTGGCATCAGAAGGTACCTCACGCTGTACCAAACCTCGTCATCGAGCACGGCTCTTCTGTTGGAGGGTGTCGGTTCAAGGCCACGCCGTCTGCACTCGGAAGCCGCCCATTTCTCCAGAGCGCTGAACAATGTTCCCTCGTGACGAAGAACGAGATCATCCCTCGACGCGAGTTCGGCCACTTCACTGGCGCTCAGGTCATCGAAGTTTTCCTGACGAAGCACATCGTCAGGCTCGGCGTCAATGACTTTGTGACACTCCGACAAGAGTCTCGAGCAGGCGTCGGCTGGAATTCAAGATTCTTCAGCAATTCGTCGATAACGAAAAAACAATTAATTTCAATTATCTACGAAGTCCATACGATCCATACGAGATGACGTTGAAGCTTGCGTCGTTGGAATACACCGAAAATGATTTTTTTTTATTTATATATTTCCGTTGTCAGATTTGAGCTACGAAAATCACGCAAACGTTTTTTAAGATTCTTATTTAGTTATCTATAACAAAATCGCAAAATATGATTTTGGATAATGAGGAAAAAAATTAATTGAAAAAAATGTTCGTTGCATTCCAACGATGCAAATTTTAAGTAACTATTTTCTTTTGTAATGACGTAACATCAGATAAATGGATGTTGTATATTATATGTTATGCATTATATATTATATACGCAAAATATTGGTTTTTTTTTTAAACGGCCGCAGTCCAAAGTGAAAGTATCGATTTTCGGTGAAAAAAAACCTCTATGTTTGTTGATAAAAAGGAAATTGTTCAGTCACTGCTTTTTGTTATGTAAAAGAAGCTTGCAAAATTTGAAGTTGATCAGTGCATTGTTTTTTTAGATTTCCTGGTCACCGATTTTTTAAAAGTAATTTTGAAAAAAAAAACACATTGTACAAAGAAACGGTCCAGAGATACACGTTTTTCGTTAAGGGGGGAGATACCTTTACGCGAGGAAAAAAACAGCTGATTATCATAATTTTTTTTAAAAATGAAAGATTTCTTAATCATTTCGGGACGTACGGTATGTTTTATTACTACTTTTGGCTGTTGCTGGTATTTGTTTTATTAATCTTCTTCGTTTTATTATTTTCTATTATTTTCTTTATTATTGAGTATTATTTTCTAAGTACTATTTTCTACTACTTCTAAGATCAGGTCTGAAACACGGTTTTCTAAGCTGCATTTTCAAAACTGACGTGACGGTAAGCTAAAAAAACTAATTGACCGATTTTTATAAAATTCGGTATAAATCTTTCTAATCTTATTGTCTAAAACATGACCCTAAATGTTGAATTAAAAAACAAAATTATTGCAAAATGTCGCCATCATTTACGGAAAATTTAATCTTTTTGTTTCAAAGCTGCTATTTTCTCGATTTTCAGCATTCTTCACTTTTTCTTGGTTCATATATTGCGTACGAATGTTATTGAAAAAAAGAATATTTGTTCGTTTTTTTTCTTCAAATTAATCCCGCCGATGCTACGTGTCACGCCGTCTGACAACATCCGGCGCAACCCATTTAGGGGATCGTGCCATACCTCCGCCATATTGAAAGATTAATATAAAAATAATTTAAAAGCTAAAGGTATCTCTCTCCCTTAAAACTGCACAAGTTTCGTAATTTTCGACATCTAAACATTTTTCGTGGCATTTTCGAGCGGAAGACTCGTACTCATACATCGTATTTCGCCTTCAAGTTGATGAGGTCAAATTATTGTGTTTTTTTCGCATAAAAGACTTGGCTCGTCAAAGAATTGCCAGCGGCGAATAATTGTTCGGAATTTCATCAAATTGCGTATAGTTGTCGAGCATTCGAATTATGACCAACAATTTGGACTGTCGTAAGTTTCACGATTTCTGAATTGCCGATTGAAAATAAGTAAGTTTATTTTACCGATTTCTTTGACGTCGTCACTAGGCGGCGCCGATGGTGCCGTGGAGCATTCCCGAGCGGGCGATAAAAATGTATCCGGGACGTAGAGGTTGAGCCCGTGGTAGACTCCCAGGACCGTCGAGGTGCTGAGATTAGCGGTGATGTAATCAACTGCGAGAAGCGCCAATTCCGAGCAGAGCAACTGATGAGCCACATCGAGGGTCGATCGAGCTGTCGATACGGAATGGAAATTCGGCGGCTCGCCCCTCAAGTGCCTGTGGATGATGAAGTAACCGATCTATATCCAGATGTCTCAAAGCAACAACGTTATTCGATAAAATCGGTAAATAATATTTACCGATACCGATTTACCGATTATATCGGTAAATAATATTTACTTATTCCGATTTGCCGATTTTATCGGTAAATCAAATCGGTTAATAATATTTACCGATACCGATTTACCGATTTTATCGGTAAATAATATTTACCGATACCGATTTACCGATTTTATCGGTAAATAATATTTACCGATCCCGATTTACCGATTTTGTCGGTAAATAATATTTACCGATTTTATCGGTAAATAATATTTACTGATACCGATTTACCGATTTTATCGATAAGTAAAATTTATCGATACCGATTTACCGATTTTATCGGTAAATAATATTTACCGATTTTATCGGTAAATAATATTTACCGATACCGATTTACCGATTTACCGATTTTATCGGTAAATAATATTTACCGATACCGATTTACCGATTTACCGATTTTATCGGTAAATAATATTTACCGATACCGATTTACCGATTTACCGATTTTATCGGTAAATAATATTTATCGATACCGATTTACCGATTTTATCGGTAAATAATATTTATCGATACCGATTTACCGATTTTATCGGCAAATAATATTTAACGATACTGATTTACCGATTTTATCGGTAAATAAAAAAAGTTGTCTCGTCACTTGCTATATACTGAATGCCGATAAACTTCCTGCATCATCCACACTTTGTTGTCTTTTTTTCTACATGACTCCCATCAACCGTTCCCGTTCAAATTCTTCCCAAAAAACAAATTGGTAATGTACACCAATCAAGTTCGAGGCAGTCATCCCATGTGACTGGTCCCAAAAAGTTAAAAATTGTTTTTTGCATAAATTGAAAAAAATGGGTGTTATATGGACCCGGCATAGCAGACTAATGGCGAGTGAACGATTTTCTTTGTGTAAATCGTGCTTGAATTTTTAAAAGGGTTTTTCTCAAAACTGTATTTTTCTAATTGGCTTTCATGATATCTCAAAAACTATTAAACGGATTTCGCTCAATTTTTTATAGTTTAATCAGCACATCTATAGTTCTCACCCGAAGTAGAATACTTCTGAAATTTACCGTAGTTTTTTTTAACTGCAAAAGTCGAAAACTATGACGAAACTTGGAACTTAACTTTTAAAACCGTGCCAAAAATTCAATTATCGATATTTTCACTTTACTCTAGTTCCGGCAGTAGCCTCAGGTCTGCAAATTAAAATACCATTTTTTTTTTTTTTACTTCAGATGAGCAAAACCTGCGGAATCATGGCAGCCGTCAACCAATTTTTTTTTCACACATGAGTGTCTTCCGAACGGTGTAAAGTCGATTCAACTCGTTATTTTTGTTTGATAAAATTCCGAGGAACTGTAAAAATGTTAACAAATGCGTGGTAAAAATTCAAAGATAATGTATTTTGATGGTTCGTCAAAAAAAAATTCCAAAAAAAGCGAAAAAAATAGCTGTCAAATGGGATGACCCCATTAAATCCCTAATCAGGCAATTTTCATTCGGAAAACGCGCGCGATTGTGGTAAACGAGTTTATTCGCCGGAAAGACGAGAATTCGTAGGCGAAACCTCCAGGGAACTGCTACTCGCGACAGACTCAGGAATAGGACTTAGCGAAAGGTCAGCCCTAATTTCCGGGGAGTTTGAGACGTCCGTACAAGCAGGCCTGAATAAAATGGAAATAGCGGTGAGGGAAAGGGCGATCCAGAGATAAGCAAAGACACCGAGAATCCCGACGAGCATCATCTGTCCCGTGATGCAATCCATCATCGATTGTAATTACGATTTTTTCAACGCTCGATGGTAATGTTCGCTCGAATGTAATTCCTCCAATGGAGGCGATTGAAAATTGATTCACTTCACTTCAAAATCTATTAACTGATCCTCGATGAATATATGTTTACTATGTAGGTCTGTCTTAAACGATGATATCGTATTGGGTTTCTTATTTCAACAAAACGTTTGACAGGCAGCTTGACGTCTCAATTCTGTTCCTGATGTCAATTGACAGCTGATTGACGCGAGACAGATGATTGCAAAAAAAAGTATATCGTGCACTGGTCGAGAAAAACGTTGCTCGAATATAAAACAGAGTCTGTGCATCAAAACATCGTGTAAACTTCTCTAAATAATCAATGCTCGAATTTTTCTTTTTTCCGTCGCAATTTTTTGGTTTTCGCAGCGCAAAAGGAAAGGCGGTGCACTGCAGCGACTTCCGAAAAATGGGTGAGAATATTTGGAATCAATTGCAAGAAAACTTCTACTACGACTTATCTCACTTTTAGTAAGGTGAATGTCTCAATCATTGAACAGGTCCCAATTATTGAACACTATCTTGTATTTTTATTATTTCTCATTCACCTGCATGCATTTACTTATTTATAAAATTTCATTACATATATGGAACTTTTAGCTATCGAAATATTACCTTACTTGTGCAAAAAAAGTTTTAATTAATAGAGAAAAAATGATTTAATCAGCAACGGTGACCCGATTTGACGTCTCGTGGTAACTGTTTATCGTTTTTGCTAAGACGCGCCGCTTCATGCGTAAGGGCATAAAAAATTCAAAAACTGTCGCATCTCAAAAAGTAAAGGCGTTTCAGGTTCCTCAGAAAATTTCTTACAAATAACAATTTTTATGAAAAAACTTTATTTAATTATTTGTCAAAAAATACGGTGTTCGATCATTGGGACATAGAAAATGCAGTGTGTCCCAATTATTGAACACTCGAATTCTCCAAGTTGGCGTCATTAAACCCATCAAAACATCGAGACAGTAAACGTGTGACAGATCGTGTGAATTGGATTTATTCAAACAAAAACTGTCAGTTCCTGAATAAACTTATACCTTTATTCTTTTAATAATAACTCTAAGATCGTCAAATATATTTTTTATTTGTATTTTCGCGCAATAAACATAAAAAGGAAAGTAAAAAGAGAATATAACTTAAATGTAACCTAAAAATACGAATGTACTGTTCAATATTTTTTGCTCTCCGATAGTTCAGGGAGCCAAGCTGCGACAAAATCAAACAAAAACAGAACATGAAAACGAGGAAGCTGAAAAGAAAAATAATATAAAGTTCGAGTTGAAAAGCAAAACTAAACCATATGCGAATGAACCAAAAACCTGTCAAAAGAGACTAAATATATATTTTTGTATTTTTACATGATTAACAAAAGATTATTTAAGAGTTTGATTTTGCTTTTATTTCTTAATATTGTACCCAAAATTATATTTTTTGAACGGAAAAAGAATTCTCGAGAGTGTTCAATAACTGGGACATGCCTGTTCAATATCAGGGACATAGGCACTTCCAGTGTTCAATAATTGGGACATTTGCATTCTTCACATTGTTATTCTTTTTTTTTCATTTGAAATCATTTAAAAATAATTTCAAGGGTGATTTTTCGAAAGTAAAAATATCAAAGTATCATTTGAACCTGAAAGCGATGTTTTTTTCTTGATTTTATATTTTTTTCTCACCGAATTCAATCCCCAAGATCCTTAGCTGTTCAATAATTGGGACAATTACCTTATAATTTAAAAAGTTATTCGTGATCGCGTAAAGAGGATGGTGTACCTAACCGAATCGACCTGTCCGGTCTGAAAGGAAAAAGACGAAATTTGTCCTTCAACTGTATCATTTAGCGGGTGGGGGTCAAAGTGTCGTAATGTTGAAACGACAGAATTATGAACTCTCAAAATAACGAAGGTTATCCTTTGGAAATTTTATCCTTTGACCGATGACGAAATCGAATAACTATTGCTCCAAAGGATTATTTATTCGAGAACTCATTTATTCGAGAACATATATTCCGATAGTTTGCAGTTTGAGTCATACAAATACAGATTCGAACAATCTACAACATTCGTATCTCCGTAATAGAAAAAAATGAGTATCTAATATTCGTAATACCGTCTAAAGCAAAAAGCCATATACCGAGACTACAAACTTCGAGTGTGTAGATCTTAGAAACGGAAATGATCGATGGTCCGAAATGGCGAATACCTAAATGGCGAACATGGCATGGCTGCCTGACCCGACTGACCACTAACGCCATCTAGCATCTTCATTCTGAAGCGCAAGTAGTATTGTTCGATCCCAAGTTTTCGCTATCCGGACCGTTCGCCATTTTGGCCCATCGCTATTTTAGCTGATCGATACTTTAGATGGACGAAAAAATCGATTTAGAAGCTACGAACATTCCGTCGCCCGTAGAAGACCTACACTATGGGCCTGGTATCGATGATTCCATGTAAGTTGACAAATTTCATGACTTATTCATTCCCAAATTTTCAAACGTGTTTTTCTCAAACCCACGTTTTTCAAATCGGTACCCAAAATTTGTCGAAAACCAATGAACCGATTGACTTGAGGTTTTTTGTGGTTATTCTATACACCATTATTTAGTGCTTGTCATAGGATTTTTTTCATCCGTTACTTAGTTTTTGTTTTATAGGCAAAATAATAACTAATTTTTGGCCGAAAAATCACTATTCATGTTCAAACGTCCGCCATTTTGTCATAAATCGATATTTTCAAAATCGGCTATGACAAGTACTAGATTATAGTATCTAATTTAATAATCTTTTTGGTTTTTTTTGTTCAGATGATTTTTGAAGAAACGCCAGTGGGTACCGTATACGCAGATTTTTTTACGACGCTCCAAGGATCATACAATATCCTTGTATATTTTTGATATTCTTGAATAAAGAAAATTAAATATATTTTTGAATGTATATACTTTTAGATCATTAAAACCTCAATGCGAAATTTCAAATAGTTTTCCTTGAAAAAATTCACAAAAATGACCTTTTTTCTAGCTCCTAGGTGTATATCTCCCTTTAAGGGGTAAGGCCACTGTAAAATTTTGGAAAATCGATTTTTTTTTATTGGCTTAAAAAATAGTTTAAGTTTAAAATAAAAAATAGTTTAAGTTTCTCCGAAACTTCTTTTTAAAATTTTTTCCAATAAAAAACTATTCGCAAAACTTTAAACGCGTTTTTCTCGAAACATGGTTTTTCAAAATGGCACGCAGCATAACTCGAACAATTTTCATTTTTTTTACTTGAAATTTTAACCAGATGTGAACATTTACATTATCTTGACAATGTCGATCGGAATTTTCAAGAACTTTATTTATTGATTTTTTATTAACAAAAAACTTGCCGTTTTTTCCGTCAAAAATCAATTTTTTTTTTCAAACGCACGCCAAATCCACAAAAATTGATACTTTTTAAAATCCGATTGACATTCTCTAGCTATAGCCCTCTAGATTAATGGTTTTTTTTTTGTTCTAGATTCAAAAGTGCACCAGTGGTGCTGCGTGCCGCGGAGCCCTGGAAGCAAAACCTGTCCCGGGAAGATAGCTGTGGAACCGCCATTTTGTTTTTTTTTTTACTGTAAAAAAATTTTATAATAAAGTTTAATGTATGCCCGATAACACCATTAAAAGTTTTTTTTCAAATACCTTCAATTTCGGGAGCAAAAAATTAGTGAAAAAACCTTTTTTCTTGGGCCGTTACAGTGGCCTTACTCCTTAATGAATTCGAAATTGTAAGCTGTTGTAATATTTACAATTCGACGATTTGACGTCTCGAATTTCATGGGTGTATACATACTGGCGAATCGATATCATATCTCTCATTATTTTGTTAAATCTGATATCAAATTCTCTGATCTCAAATCAAAATTCTCTGATATCAAAAAATCAATATCTGATATTGATTTCAAATTTTTCGTTATAAATCGACTTCGAGATTTTTGTATGCACAATTTCGATTAACTATTTTACAGACTACCATAAGAGTGATCTATCTATATTGGAACGTTCGTCATTACTGAATTCGAAATTTCGGTCCTTCTGAATACTGATAGTTCGAATTTCCAATCCCCACCCCATTTAGCCTATCGTTTTTCGGATTTTTTTGAGTCTTGTTCCGCAGATGAGAAATTGTTGAACTTTTAATGACGATTGTCCTCACAGAATGATATTGGTATTATGAACATTTCTTTAACGAGTGATGTTAAAATCGCCCCGCAAACGACACCCAATTAGATACAATTTATGACGAAATTCTGATTATTTGTTTTGGATCAATCACACGAGAGCAATCAGGTATAATGTGTATTATTTATTTTATTTTACGGACCTTGTTCATACTTTTCTTCCAATTCTGCAGACATTGTTATCATGCACATAACGATGAGTCAATTAAAAAAGTTGAATCGGAGAATTAGTTTTCACACAGTTGATTTCGAAAATCTCCACTAGTTTTTCGGATGTTGATGCTACATAAGCCCCTTCAACTTTGAATTATCCCGGCGGAGGCATATCGATCGAATCTATTAAAAGGTTAGGCTACTGCGTAAATGACGGACGCTGTTTCGTAACTTGAGGGAACTCACTTTCAAGAGGGAGGTCCAACATATGGTGCAGGAAACGCAGAAGGAAGGTAAACTTACGATTACGATGATAGAACTGCTAGGGAAACTTTAAGGGGGTATCCCTCCCTGGAAACTTAAAAAAAAATCGTTTTTTTTTGCATATTGTTATAGTGTGAACTTTCAAGAATATTTTACGAACAACCGAACCCTGAAATTCTAAAAATTGACGAAGTTACACCTATTTTAGTGGAACAGTGCGCGTCAGGTACGAATATGTACCAAAACTTTGAACGCGATTATCTCGAAACTACATATCTTGACACGGCGGGATGGATATCTTAAGTAACTTTCACACTATTGGCTTGAATTTGCACAGTTAGCGTTCAAACAGTCATTTTCGGTTCACGATCGCATTTTTTAATTGTATCAACCATTTCTTAAGGCGGGATACACATTTAGACAGGGAAAAAATTAAGCAATATTGAGGGATTTTTTAAACTGAGAAATAATTATTCTACAATTATCAAAATGTAAGGAAGTTGGAGCGATTCAGTAGAGGCAAATGACGATTTATTATTTTTTTTCAATGAACCTCAAAAAAATGCCTACGAGGTACAGATTTATTCGGTATATGCTTTTTTTTAAATATATTATTGAAGGGCAAAATTATGCATTTTAATATTTTAATTACGTAAAGTAGAAAAACTTTTGTTTTACTACCAACTTGAAAAAGTATAACATTATCGATGATTATTATGAAAAAACTAGGACAACGAATGTTTTATACAATTGACAATGAAATTTTGAGTAATTTATAATTATGCCTATTCATATTTACGTCTCGAGATTATTGGCCCAGTGTTTACGATGGGCAAGATGAGGTTTTTTTTGTTTTAAATGTTTACAAGAGTGTAGTTGGCGTTAATCCGTTGTTAGAAATGGTTTATCTTGGTGCTAAATAACAAAAAAAATTACGTAACCTTTAGTGTGAGAGTCTTGCCCATCTAACCGCACGTTAAATAACCTACATTAAACTTTTTTATCTCTGGTCTTTGGTGGTGAAAAAAGCTCAAAAAATTCGTAAAGAGTCAGTATAGTCTAAACAATGACATGTATTTTTATTAAACTTAACCTTGGATTGTGACTAACGCTCCAACCTCCTTAATAGTATATTTGAGTATAAAAAACAATGTTTTTAAATTAATTCATCATCAAAATGACGGGGCTGTGGCAGAGTGTTACAGCAAGGTCACCGCGGGAGTTGCGAATCGGCGTGCAGTCTAGCTTCCCGTAGACTGATTGGCAAAAAAAGTTCAAACATTTTTTCAGTTAGAACATGTATAGTTTCTATGTGACGGTAATTAAAATGAAGAAAATGCAAATTTAAGAAAATGGCGCGCATTTACAAAAAAAAATTCACATTTAACACATTTTTTTTCAAATTTTTCAAAAACAATTCTCGTCAAGTAGAACGTGCCAATATTATCAATATTTCTACCAAGTTTCAACTCAATCGGCTTAATAGTTTTTGAGTATTCCTGCACGCCAATTCCGATAATGGAGTTTTGAAAAAAACGCGTTTGAAGTTCACGCCCGCTCCGAATCCGAGCAGTGAGGCACAGCGTTGACGGGCTGTAGCGTTTAAAGTTTTTCGAATTTTGCTTTGAAACGTTAAGAAAATATTCTACATATATAGTTCTATCGTTTAAGGGCGGGGTAAAGTATTAAAATTTTTTTTTTCATTTTTTTTTAATTTTTTAAATGAATGCATAATATATCAAGAATATTGTGTTAAAATTTTTATGCAATCGAGAAGTGTTCTCAAACTTATGTGCAATGAGCGCTAAGCGACCAAACTCTTCTGCGTTTTTCAAACCGTTTTTCTGAGACTTGTCATATTAGAAGTCCGTGTGCACGATAACTCAAAATCTACTGGACCAATCGCTTTGAAATTTTGCACAGTACTTCTTCACATAATTCACCAGGTATTGTCGAGAGCTTTTTTGTTTTTTTTTAATAATTACTAATTTTTCAACAACAAATTAGCCGATTTTTTAGCGAAAATCGGGTTTTTGGCTCCCAAGTGCTACGAAAAATCGAAAAATCGAAAGAAAAAAAATCCTCCCGTCATTACCTCGAGAAACATCTCCTTTAAGGTAGTACTAGCGGATTGACTAGTCGACAGAAAATCTATAAATTATTGAATCTGAAAAAAGCAAAATATAATGTATTTGGGTATAGTAATAAATATGATACAGAAAATAATTATTTGAGAAGTGCATGTAATAACTGTATGTATTATAGTTTGGTAAGTGAAGTAAAATCGCAATCAGATTTGACTTGAGTTGTCACAGGCCGCCATTTCATAATTCTGGCAATATCCGTGGCAACGCTGTATTCAGGTGCTTTCGATACATGTCAAGCATGTGTTTGTTTACCGTATGTGTAATCGTGTGTTGTAGTGTATGTGTAATGCGGTAAGCGAACGCAAAAATGAGTCGATTGAATCGATGATATCTGCTCGAAATGTCCCGTAACCTATATTTATTATGGAGCATACGTGACCGCGACAATTTTCGTGTTATTCGTCGCTTTTCGCATAGCTCTGATCTGACCGGCAAATATTATTATTTCCGTTCCAAAGTTCGATCCGCACGGATTCCCTATATGGTGCGGGTTAAATGCGTTGATTTCGTGAATTAATTTCTATTGTATTTAGCCGGTAAGGCCTGCAGAGTTTTCGCGGATGTCATTTTTTATGTTTCTACTACAGCATAAAAAAAATCAACTTTTTTTCTAATGAGGAGGTTCGCGCACGTACTACCTTAACAAATGCATTTTGATTTTTTTGTTTCAGATGATTCTGTTGCGAGTTATGGTGCATACCGCAAACCAACTTTTTTTCGAGGCGCCTCCGGGGTTTATTTTTCACTCGCTCAATTTTGAATATTTTGCAATGGAAATTTAGGAGAATGTTGTTCAAATGTTACTTTATTATATGTAAATTTTTCAATAAACGAACACTATTCGTTACGCCAAAAAAAATCTTAAAAACATGCCTTTTTTCGCCGAATTAACTTTACCCCGCCCTTAAAGAAAAAAAAAGAAATCGATTTTTTGATCGTTGTAAATGAATGACTTCAGCATGCTGTTTTTCAAGAGAAAAATGACGTTTTTTTTTCAGAGAAGCTGTCATTTTCCGTATTTTTCGAAGTTTCGAAAAGTGGATCATCAACCCATAGCCGGTTGGATGCATTTGAAGAAAAAATTGTTTGTTTTCGTTTCAGATTACATTTGAGCCTGGTAGACCCCGCCGTTTCGGGTTTCGCCGCTGGAGGATTGCAACGCGAACTGCAGCAACACTTTGAGAGAGTTTCTTCCAAAAAAAATTACATTGTAACCACAAACATGTGTACAACATGCTGGAAAAAAATTAATTCATTCCAACCAATGTGTTACTGGAAAAAAAATCATCATTCTCACCCTTCAAATCGTACTTTCAGGGATGGATACTCCGTTAAACGCGTTTTTCTCGAACCTATGTTTTTCAAAACGGTGTACATGATTTCTCGACATCTAATGAACGGGTTGACTTGAAATTTCGTACACTTATTCAGTGTAATAGCAGTTTAGTCTTGACGGACCTTTTTCTTCTTATCATTTTTTTCATCACATATTAAAAATAATGATGTCATTTTATCGGGAAAAAAATCGAAAAAACCAATATTTCTTTTTTTACGATTGAAACACGACGACAAAAAAGCCCAGTCGAACCCTAGCGAATATTATTTATTTTAAGAAAAAAAAAAACTTGTTTTTTTTTTCAGATCAACCAGGTGGCTAAAATGAAGTACACCCTTGAGCCCCTCGCGTTCAAAGGCTTTTCACGAGATTGTTTATAACTTGTTCAGCTATTCATATTTTTAAATCAAATTTTGGTACACAACTTTTCCTCATTTACGACTATTTACTATTTACTATTTACTATAACTATGTTATTTAGTTAGAGATAAGGAATGACAGGCTTGCTCACCTCAGGAGATGATCGAAGGCTCTTTTGTCAACGTATCGAAGTGGCAACGTCGGTGGAGGATCACTGGGTGGTGGTGCCAAGTCACCGAGTAACATGGCCCGAAACCATTCGGACTTTTCGGCAAAGCGATCACGCTCAATGCTGTATCTCCACGTATCGCCGGGCGGTCCCACCTATTTATTATTTCGCACACTCAAAAGATCATACGCATACGGTAAATTGAATCTAAACGAAAATGTCATATTCACAGAATCGTGCAATTTATTTAGACACAATACAAATATAAAAATAACACCAACAACAACATTAAATGTATACAGATGATATTTGTAGTTGAGGGGTTAGGCTGCTGTGAAAATTTGAAAAAATCGTTCGTCACTTGAGGCAACTCAAATTAAGGGGTTACGCCCACTTGCGATTTTGAAAAAATCGATTTTTTTTTATTGCATTTTTTTGAAGTATAAGTATCTGAGAATATGTCCTGAAAATTTCAAGTCGATCCGAACAAAATTGACTGTGATATGAGCGTTGAAAGAGAAGAATCCGTTGTGTAAACGACCGGAAATTGAAACTTTAAACGCGTTTTTCTCAAAATGGCATTTCTGAAGTCGGCGACTAAGATTACTCGAACACTAATGAACCGATCTTCTTGAAATTTTGCAGGCTTATTTAATACATAAAAATGTAGTCTTTAATCGTTCGATTTTTTTTTTTCGAAAAAAATGGTCGTTTTATAGCCAAAAAACGGCCGTTTTTTTTCGTTAAAATCGAACCATTAACTTTGACTGTCCGCCATTTTGTGAAAAATGAATATTTTTTAAAATCCTTCGATTAAAGACTAGTTTATACTTATATTTGACTAAATCCATCCGCATTTTTTTTTTTCAGATGATCGACTTCGCCGCAATGTTGGTCACCGCAAACCGTGTATATAAAAACATTATTTCATTGACGGCCATTTGCCACAAAACAATGTAATATTTTTCAATAAAAAAATTACTGAAAGTTCTTCAAGATGTGTTCTTTAAGATGGCATATTGATCGATTAAAAAAGTTTTGTAGTTTTCTTTAAAAAAATTCATGAAAAAGGCCTTTTTTTTGCGCTACAAGTGGGGGTAACGCCTTAAAGAGGAAGGTCCAACATATGGTGCAGAAATGGCAGAATGAACATCAACTTATGATTTCAACGACAGAACTGCTAGTGAAACTTTAAGGCGGTCATCTCATGAGACAGGTCCAAAAAGACGAAACATTTTGTTGCTCGAATTACAAAAAAATGCGTGCGTGTTATATGGACCCGGCATAGCAAACTAATGGTGAGTCTACATTTTTTTGGGTAAATCGTACTCCAACTTTTAAGCGTGTTTTTCTCAAAACTTTATGTTGCAAATTGGCTTCTTTGATATCCTAAAAAACGATTGAATGGATTTTGCTAAAAATGTTCAATAAAGTATAGTCAGCACATCTATAGTTCTCGCCTGAACTAGAATATTTCTGATATCTGCCGTCGTTTTTTTTTTAACTGAAAAAGTCGAAAAATATTACGAAACTTGGAACTTAATTTAACAAACCGTGCCAAAAATTCAATTTTCGAAATTTTTACTTTACTCTAGTTCCAGCGATAGCCTCAGGTATATAAATTAAAATACTGTTTAATTTTTTTTCTCATATGAGCAAAACCTCCGGAATCGTGGCGGGCATCAACCAACTTTGTTTTACACATTAGTGGCTTCCGAACGGTGTAAAGTCGATTCTACTCGTTATTTTTGTTTGAAACAATTCTGAGGGACTGTAAAAATGTTAATAAATGTGTGATAAAAATTCAAAGATCGTATGTTTTAATGGTTCAACAGAAAAAAAGTCCGAAAAAAGCGAATGAAAAATAGCTGTCACATGGGATGACCCTGTAAAACGCGGTTTTCCTCGAAACTATGTTTTTCAAAAAGGTGTACTAACATGATTTCTCGACATCTTATACATGGATTTACTTGACATTTGGCACACTCATTCAGTGTAATAGTAGTTAAATCTTGACGGACGTTTTTCTTCTTTACATTTTTTTTCATTAGTTATTAAGAAAAAAAATATTACTTCTCCTGGAAAAGTATTCAAACATTTGTTTCCGATGATTGATACACGATAACAAAAAAAGGTTGGTCAAGTCTTAGACAATATTATCTGTTAAAAAAAACTCGTTTTTCTTTTGTTTTGGATCAACCAAGTGTTCAAAATCAAGTAAACCGTTGAGTCTTTTACGCTCAAAGGGCCTTCACGTGATTGTGTATAAATTCTTAAATTATTAATATTTGAAATGAAATTTGGTACGCAACTTTTTAAATATTACATACAAATAAATGTGCAAACGATTTTCCAATTATCGCACTTTTCCTTCCAAATATTTTTTTAAAAATAATCCTGATTTTTGGGTCGTCACGGTAGCCTAAGTGAGACTACCAGTCTAGAGCTCGGAAAAAACTGAATTTCGATGATTTTTTCTGGATATAGTACAGTCGTGCTGTATACTGGGATCGGAAAAAATTAGAAAAAGGCTAGTTTTTTGACAGGTGATTTTGTAGGTGCCACGGGTGCTAAAACCAAGTTTGCCTAAAAATCGGGGTGTAGGGTTCTTTTTTAGGGGATTCAAGGAGATGGGGGTGGTTTATAATGCCAAACTACAACCTCCACGAGGTCGGCACCGGGAGATAACATGTTCGGAAAAATCCGGGTTTTATTTTTGTCCATAGCACCGAAGTCGTGGAAGTTCATTTTGGGGGTGAAAAAGTGGGGTGATATTTTGAAAAATCAGTTTTCATTCGATAACTCTTTAGGACAAATTCATACAATTTTTGTTCAAATGGAAACGTTGTAGCCCTTGAAAAGACGCGTCGATCGAGTATTCGATCAACCCTCTCCAATAATATCTTCACCCCCAAAAGAATTGTTGAAGAATTAACAAAAAAATTGTTTACTGAATAACTCAAAAACAATCGATTTTTCGGGGATGGTTCGAATGTACGAAATTTAGAGAATAATTTTCTCTATATTTTCGTTCCTATGCACAACTTTTGAATTTTGCTTTTTCGAACCCCTCTCAGGGGTTGAAAATTCAAAATAAAATTCTGGGAAAACTATTGACCGAAACTAAAGAGATACGAGTTTGGCGCTGTGGACAAAAATATAGCTGAGGGTTCAAGCTACAAATTCTTCCACGGCGGCGAACTCGTGCCGTCAATAGTTTTCCCCGAATTTCTTTTTGAATGTTCAACCCCCGAGACGAGTTGGAAAATCAAAATTGAAGGGTGGTCCATAGCAACAAAAATATGGAGAAAATTATTCTCTACATTTCGTACATTTGAAACATACTCGAAAAACCGATTGTTTTTGAGTTATTCAATAAACTATTTTTTTTTTTGCTTTTTTAACCATTTTTTGGGGGTGAAGATATTATCGGAGAGTGATGATCGAATACTCGATCGACGCGTCTTTTCAAGGGCTACAACGTTCCCATTTGAACAAAAAACGTACGATTTTGTTCTAAAGAGTTATTGAATTAAAACCGATTTTTCAAAATTTCACCCCACTTTTTCACCCTCAAAATGAACTTCCACGACTTCGGCGCTGTGGGCAAAACTAAAGCCCGGATTTTTCTGAACATTTTGTCTCACGGCGCCGACCTCGTAGGGGTTGTAGTTTGGCATTAATCCACCCCCATCTTCTTTCATCCCCTAAAAAAGAACCCTACACCCCGATTTTTAGGTAAACTTGGATTCAGCACCCGCGGCACCTACAAAATCACCTGTCAAAAAACTAGCCTTCTTCTAATTTTCTCCGTTTCCGGGTTTTTTCAGCGACAGCACGTCTGTACTAATACCTAGTTCACAGAACGGAAATTCCATTTAGGGACGTTTATTCTACATATCTTCAAGTATCTTTACAAATTTTTTCACAAATTTTTCTGATAAATTGACGGGACTGAAGCTGGATGGAGCAAGTCACCTTTGTCCGATAGTGTCCCCCGGGCGGCACATTACATCGCCAATTTTTCACCGATTGGCTTGACATTTTTTTGGAACCTCATAACAACATTCTATATCGAATTACGAAGAAAATTTTTGATATGTTGAAAACTTTTGACGAAAAAATTACTTTCAACAATTTGGTGGGGGGGCTTGATTTTCTTATACATTTGATAGCCAAAGGACACATTGTTCTATTTCAGCAAAAAAAAAATTGGAATTTAGGATGTTAAAGAAAGTTACCTACAAAAAACTTCCAAAACCTGTTCATAGTAACCCTATTTTATGATAGTCTCAATCAAATTCGAGTCATTTTCATCATGTTTGTATTTAGATTTTTAATCCGTGCTTAGAAGAAATCCCTCTTTCTGTTATGGGACCACATCATTTCTCACCTCAAGGATTACCAAATCTCGGGAATTTTTTTCGGGCACTCCGTTATGCGACGCGATCAATGGCATCTGGCTCATTTTGTCGGATTGTCTGTTGTGAGCATTCCTTGGTATTCGCACAGAAATCGTCGACTTTGGCCGAATCTTCGGACGTTGATTTTCCCAGCAGCGATCCACCCGACGAACTTCAGATAGGTCGTTTATCAATGCGCATACCGGAAGATTATTTTGGCTGCCTGGAAAATAGTTTATTGCTTTTTTGATTAGTCCATGCCTTGATCTATAATCATGATAAACATGGATACAATGATGCACGAGAAACTGAGGAAGCCGAGATGCATTTGACTTTTTGGAAGAACAATAACTCCATTTCAAACGATTGTTTTCTTTTGTTTAGATTTTCTGTTTTTTTTTAAATGTCCTACATTCGTAACGTTAAGGGGGGAGATACCTTTAGGCGACGAAAGTATCTGCTGATCTTCATGCTTTTTTTCTTCAAAAGAACGATTTCTTCACCCTTCATCAAACTTAGGGTATGTTTTATTACTACTTTTGTCTGTTACATGGTATTTTTTTGATCAATCTTTACAAGTGTCGAAAGTCCCATGTAGAGGTTGCCATGCGTTGCCCAATGTTACGATCAGGCCAATATTGGGTCCATCGTATAAGCCAACAAAAGAGAAATAATATTGGCCCATTACTGTGCCGATCTAAACTGAAAACTGGCACAATATCGGCCCATCCCTAAAGCCTGTCCTGGCCCATCTTTAAAAACTAATAAACAGCCGTGATAGTTAAACTAAGTTTTCCAATTTAAGAACTGGGGATGCCAAAATACTGACAATTCCATTGGCCCAATATTGTTCCATTATAAATTGAAATCCGGCACAATATCGGCCCATCATTAAAGCCTATCCTGGCCCATCGTTTAAAACCAATAAATAGCCGTGATAGTTAAACTAAATTTGCCAATCCTAAAACTGGCAATGCTAAAATACTGACTATTACATTGGCTCATTATTGTCTCGTTCTAAATTGAAAACTGACACAATATCGGCCCATAGTTAAAACCTATCATGGCCCATCTTTCAATTCATCAAATAGTCATGATAGATAAACAATATTTAAAAAAAATTTTAACTGGTGATGCTGAAGCCAATTCTATTGGCCCATTATTGTTCCGTTATGAATTGAGAACTGGCACAATATCAGCCCATTACTGAAACCTATCCGGGCCCATCTATTAAAACCAATAAACAGCCGTGATAGTTCTGCGAAATTTGCCAGTTTTAAAACTGGCAATGCTAAAATACTGAAAATTACATTTTATTAATCTAAGCCCTTTATTGGCTAAGTCGGTCAGACCATACCTGCTTTTATTTTATTTAAGCCTTGGGTTATTCATTATCTGTATATTGTGCCAGAATAGGCAAATAACTGGCACGTCATGTATTAATCGTCTATATTTTGTAGTTCAGTTTTTGTAATCAAGTCTTGGCCTATTATTGGCATTTGTAAATAACCAACATAAGTAAGTAAAATATGCCAATTTTTTAAACCTGACATATACGCAAATCACAATTTATTTCAAGGTTAGTCCATGAAATATCTATCCACAAGGACGAATCTTGGGCCAATCTTGGCTCGATATACGTTAAATATTTATCACGCATACCATGCATGCATCCTCTAGAGAGGACGCATGCGCGGGCTGCTTCGTCCAGCTGGAAAATCTTTTAGGATAATTAAAAAGTTTTTAAAGTGAATGACTAGACATCGTTTACGTATATGCAAAGTGCATGTTTTGTCCAAAATATATTTAGATACTTTATCCGATGTTACAAAAAAGTCTGCCCAGTATAATTATGTGAAAAAATTTCGTGCTTTGAAGAGAAAACGATTAAATTCATCTGAGAGTGGTCAAAGCACAGAAAATAGTTGCAACATAACCTCCACGCTCTCCGATACTTTGTGTTCTGATCCAGAGATTAATAGTGAGTGTGGTGTTAAACTAATAAGTGCAGTTTTAAATGACGACATTAATCAACTTTCCTCTGTCAAAGCAGAGGCCTCATACGATTGTTTGACTCCCGTTGGGTCATCTTCAGTTGCGTCATCTTCAGAGGATTTCAGTTGCCATAGTTCTTTTATTACTCAACGATGGAGTGTAGATTCAATTAACGGTGAAGATGAAGTTTCGCGGCCCCTCAATTTACGCGAGAAACTTAAAAAAGTCTGTCTTGAAAACATTGCAGTAGTAAATAATGAATTCATTACAAAAATACTTGGTGTGTTGAGAAGTGAAGGCTTAGACGTACCAAAAACGACCACTGCATTATTGGGTACCGGACGTATAACGTACGAACCTATTAGACCAATGTTGTCTCTTCATGAATCGATAGGGAGTTATCGATTTTTTGGAATCGCAATTGGTTTGAGGAGACGTATTTGCCCAGAAACATTTCAAGATCCTACGATTCGAGTTTTAGCGAACGTAGATGGCTTCCCAATATTTCGTAATTCCAAACAGGGATTTTGGTCTATTCTCGTGCAAATATTTCACCCACAATTTCAATGTAAACCATTTGTAGTGGCATTATGGTTTGGTGAATCAAAACCTGTGTCAGCGGAGGACTATTTAGAAGATTTTATAGCAGAAGTTATTTAGAGAAAGTCCCTTGAAGAGTAACCCACCCACGGCCGAGTGCAATCACCAATATTGGCGCTACAATACATTTAATCACCGGCCCAATAATCGTTTGCTCTGTTGGCCGACTTGGGGCCGTTCCTATCATTTCTAGAAAGGCACTTTATTGGTTAAGACTCACGGCCCAATATTCTAGATAGATTAATTTCTAGATAGACCAACTGTGAAGGCCCATCATAGAGCCAGTGGTTAATTTCTACATAGGCCCTTTAAGAGGGCCCACATAGGGCCAAGTGCAATCACCAATATTGGCACTACAATCAATTAAATCATTGGCCCAATAATTGTTGGCTCTGTTGGCTGATTTTGGGCCGGTCTTATCATTTCTACAAAGGCACCTTATTGGTTCATACTCACGGCCCAATATTCTAGATGAACTAACTTCTAGATAGAATAACTGTGAAGACCCATTATAGAGCCAGTGGTCAATTTCTACATAGGCCCTTCAAAAGAGCCCACGTAGGGCCAAGTGCAATCGCCAATATTGGCGCCAAAATGAATTAAATCATTGGCCCAATAAATGTTGGCTCTGTTGGCCGATATCGGGCCGGTCTTATCATTTCTACAAAGGCACCTCATTGGCGAATACTCACGGCCCAATATTCTAGAAAGGCTAACTGTGAAGGCCCGTCCCAGGGCCAACGGTCAATCTCTACATGGGGTATGGCACAGTCTTCTAAATTGGATTTTCAAAACTGGAGTGACACATAGCTAAAAAACTAATCGACCGATTCTGATGAAATTCGGTATGAATCTTTCATAACCTTTCTAACCAATTATTGTCTAAAACATGACCCTAAATATTCTTGAAAATAAAAAAGTTTTTTATTGTGAAATGTAGCCACGTTTTTTTTTCCTGAAAATTCAATGTTTTTGTTTCAAAGCGTACCATTTCATTGATTCTCAACATTTCACGCTTTTTCTTGGTTCATATTCTGCGTATGAGTGTTAATGAAAGAAAAATCTGTGTTGGTTTTTTTTCAGATTAATCCCGCGGACGTTACGTGACACGCCGTCTGACAACATTCGTCGCTACCCGTTTAGAAGACCGTGCTATACCTCCGCTATTTTTAAAGATGAATAAAAAATGGTAAAAAGTAGTAATAAAACCTTGAGTCTCAAAATTAGTGAAGAATTCTTCCCTTTTTAAACAAAATGATGAAAATGAGCATCTCCCCCCTTAAAAGAGGCTGAAGATGAAGTGGCTTAATAAATATATATGAGACATTGCGGGTAAAAGTTTGTGGTTGGAATACAAACAATTTTTTATTAGTACGAATTGTTGATATATTATTATCACTCGGAAATTTATAGTCGACATCTATCGTTGCATTTTTTTATGTACTCGATAACTAGCTTAGATTATCACAGTTTTAAATTGATGATGCCACGAAAAAGCTCGTCCCATTTACCTTGTTTTTATCGTGCTTTCAGAAAAAAATACTTCAAATTAGTAAAAAAAAAATGTATCCTTCTTTTCGTTTCTCAAAGAGTGACACTTTCCACAATGGCCAATTGCAATGTTTCAATTCCCTCTTTGTAGTTGTGTTTTTCGGTACGAGGCTATTTCGGCCGTATGAGGCCCAAGAAAAATGAAAAAATTCGACTCGGTGTTCGAGAAAATAATTGAGTAAATCGAAAAGTACAAAAACAGATAAAAATTTTTGTGCAAGTATTAAAAATATATATTGAGAAATAATGGTAAAAAAATCCAACTCGTTCCAAAAAAAATATTGAGTAAATCGAAAAATACAAAAATAGATTACATTTTTTTGCAAAATAAAAAATGCATATTAATAAATAATGGTCGAAAAAATTCAACTCGCTGGAAAAAAAATAATTCAGTAAAGTGAAATATACAAAAATCGATTACAATTTTCGTGCAAATAAAAACATTAAAGATGCATATTGATAAATAATTGAAATAATTGAAATAATGAAAATGCATATTGATAAATAATTGAAATAATTGAAATAATTCAATAAAGTGAAATATACAAAAATCGATTACAATTTTCGTGCAAAGAAAAACATTAAAAATGCATATTGACAAATAATGGTTAGGGTTTCGGTATGAAACTTTCACGTAAAGTGTTCCATATATACAACCTACGTGTGTGTACGCGTGTACATCCACGCTTAAGTATGTATACCTAAGTTATACAAGGGTTTGGCGATGTTTATCTTAGATGAGATAGCACTGGTGTGGGTTCTACCTTTTTTTTTGTTTTCCGTTATACTTCATGCGATATATTGATCGACGAAAAATCTTTTATATGCGCCTTACGGGTATTGTGCAAAAGTGAATTAAAAAAAAAATTAAATTAGTACGAACAAAATCTCTTCAATTGCACTATGCGGGAATCTCATAGAAGACGAACATAGAGCACGAATGACGTAAATTTCGTACGGTGGTCCGATCGAATAAAATCGGTAATTGTCTCGATACTGTTCGCGGTTTTTTTTCGATAAAAAAGGAACGTCTAAGGATTTTAGTATTCACAATCGAAGTGCAGTATTGGATCGCTGTTTCACGATTTATTTAAAAAAAACAGCATGTGACAGATAATTATTTACCCTTGCGTGTCTCGCGGCTACTCGAAGCACCGTGGTCGCGATTTAATTTTGAAATAGCCATTTGATTATTGATGTTCGTTTAAAAAACACTTTTTTCCGGTAAATTTTTCCTTATAATAATTGTTGAACAAAAGATCAAGCGATGTTTCGAACACGTTGTTATTTTACCCGAAAAATCCGTACGGGCAAAACCCTCGCGTCCGAGTGCTCACATTCAACTGCGACCCTTCAAGTGTCGCGATAGAGTGGCTACATTCGGTTCTTCACCTCCTGCGCGCTTCCTCCCGCTGTCCGCACCACGGTGACTCAGAATGAATGAGTGAGAGAATGATACGTAGTGCACATAAAAATACATACGAAACACAGTGTATGTGTGTATATGCGTGTTTGTGTTACAATCAAAATATCGCAGTATAGTTCTTGAAATGTAATGGAAGATGGTGCGTTTTTGCACGTTCAACTTTTAATCAAATTTTTAACGACAAATATCTAACTCCTGTGTACGTGGAAGTGTGTATTTCTTTTCGGACCGAGTTTATTTCGAGATCAACCGGGTATATCCGTTAAATTTTACAATTTAAACAATATATCCGGTAAAATTTTTTTTGTCTCATCTTCAATAATTTAATAATTATTGTCAGCAAATTGTTATATATGTGCATTGATATATTGGAAACTGCAGATATATAACAATTCTGGGATATATAACAAGAGAGCTCGGATTTTCATAAAATTTTCACACAATATTTCTGAATGTATGTACTTTCGAAAACAGTTTAAAAAAATCGATTTTTTCAAATGTTTTAAGTGCACTGGCCCCTTAAACATTTTTTCACACTGTTTCGTGCGAAAAACTGCCATTTAGCGATGAGTGTAGGCATCTCTCTATGTTGAAAAGTGTTTCTTCAATCGCAAATTTTGTAAAAACGGTGTAGACGATCGATTTGAAATTTGGAAGGTGCATCCAGTATATGACAAAGAATTTTCTGTATAAATTAAAATCAAATGGTAACATATCGTCTATTGTCCTGACACTCCTTTGAATATTTGTTATCGTCAGCGAGTTGTTATATATCTGCATTGATATCTTGGAAACTCCAAAAACGGACCGCCGGCAATTACGAATTGCCGGCTGTTCGTCAGCAAATTGTCAGATATGTGCATTGATATATTGAAATTGTCTATCTATTCTTTGATATTGATATATTCTTATTGTCAGCAAATTGCATTGATATATTGAAATTGTCTATATATTCTTTGAATTGATGTATTTTTATTGTATAATAAGTTCTATAATAATTGTATTGTACAATTTTTTATTGTATAAAGTAATGTAATAATTATTGTCAGTGAATTGTTATATATCTGCAGTTTCCAATATATCAATGCAGATATATAACAATTCGCGGACAATAATTATTATATTACATTATACAATAAAAAATTGTACAATACAATTATTATAGAACTTATTATACAATAAAAATACATCAATTTAAAGAATATATAGACAATTCCGAAATATCAATGCAATTCGCTGATAATAAGAATATATCAATATCAAAGAATAGATAGACAATTCCAATATATCAATGCACATATCTGACAATTCGCTGACGAACAGCTGGCAATTCGTAATTGCCGGCGGTCCGTTTTTGGAGTTTCCAAGATATCAATGCAGATATATAACAACTCGCTGGCGATAATAAATTTTCAAAGGAGTGTCAGGACAATAGACGATATGTTATCATTTGATTTTAATTTATACAGAAAATTCCTTGTCATATACTGGATGCACCTTCCAAATTTCAAATCGATCGTCTACACCGTTTTTATAAAATTTGCAATTGAAGAAACACTTTTCAACATAGAGAGATGCCTACACTCATCGCTAAATGGCAGTTTTTCGCACGAAACAGTGTAAAAAAATGTTTAAGGGGCCAGTCTACTTTAAAAATTTGAAAAAGTCGATTTTTTTAAACTGTTTTCGAAAGTACATACTTTCAGAAATATTGTGTCAAAATTTTATGAAAATCCGAGCTCTCTAAGTATTTTTTTTACCTGAACGTCAGGACCTCATTTCGTCTATCTCTATATCGTATCTCTAAAACTAATAAACCGATTCTCTTGAAATTTGACCCACATATTGTAAACATGATTCGCAACAAGATGACCCTCGATGGTTTTATAATTTTGATTTTTACTCTTTTTACGAAAAACTACGAAAAAAACTGCGGGTTTTTTAAAACTTTTTCGTTTTTCATCTGCCATTTATTTTGTATTTTTTGATAAAACTTTATATCCGAGGGTCATTTTGTAGCTGATGTCATACTGAATGTAATGGACTTTGATTTTTTTGTTTCAGACAAGCCGTTGCCGAGTTGTGATGGAGCTACCTAGCCCACCTATTTTTGAGGCGTTACGTTAAACTATAGTTTTTGTACTTAAAAATGAATAAAATTGAATCAATTTTTTTTAAATGTATTTCAAGACATTATTTATCAAGCCCAACAACTCTTATATTCATATCTTTTATAAAATCCTCAAAAAAACCGCGAAAATAGCCTTTTTTCGTGGCTCCAAAGTGGACTGGCCTCTTAAAATGTTATAAAAAACTGTCAAATCACTCAGTACATTATGACACTGATGACGAAATTGTCATAGTGTAATGAATGAACAACTGTCAAATCACTCAATACATTATGACACTGATGACGAAATTGTCATAATGTACTGAATAAAAAACTGTCAAATCACTCAGTGCATTATGACAATTTCGTCTCCCTTCAAATTATGACAATGAGGCATTTCCCTATGTTAAAAAGTATTTCTTAAAATTTAAATTTTATAGAAACGGTGTAGACTATCGATTTCAAATTTAGAGGGTGCATTTAGTATGCGACAAAGAATTTACCGTATAAATTTTAATTAAGTGGTAACATATCTTCAATTGTTCCGAAGCTCCTTAATTTTTCAAGAAATTAATTTACTCAGAGGATTAATTATTCGTGAGATTAACTATTTCAGGAAATTGATTATCATTAAGATGAATTATTAGTGAGATCATTTGATTCAGCAAATCGATTATGATTAAGATTGACTACAAGTGAGATTAATTAACTCAGGAAATTCATTATCATTAAGATGAATTATTAGTGAGATTAACTATTTCCAGGAATTCATTATCATTGATATCAATTATCAGTGAGATCATTGGATTCAGCATATCAATTATTATTAAGATTAAGTATAAGTGAGATTAATTTATTCAAGAACTTCATTATTATCAAGATTAATTATTAGTGACATTATTTAATTCAAGAAATTCATTATTTTCAAAACTAATTGTGGGATTACTCAATCCAGGAAATTAGTTATCATTAAGATTAATTATTAGTGCGATTATTCAATTCCGCAAAATAATTATTATTAAGATTAATCATTAGTGAGATTAACTATTTCAGGCAATATATAATCATTAAGCTTAATTATTAGTGGGATTAATTAATGCAAAAAAAATTGATAAAATCATCGATCTACCGAATACTGATTTATCGCTTCATGCAGTACAGAGCAAGGGTCATCAATGTATGGAAATCTGAAATGTGAATAAACTTTGAACTACTAAGTGGACAAATTGATTTTCGTCGTTGGGTATTTTACTCTCTTTTCTCAAAGAAGTGACAAAGTTTGATGCACAAGTAAGGGCAGATGGATCGACGTATAGATAACAGAGAATAGAAGCGTGATAAGAAAACTACATAAAGCAGGATGGAAATTGTAAGACTAAAAGAAAGACATGTTTTTCGTGTTTGCATTCGACGAAGATTTGCCGCGGCGATTGACGAACCCTGTACTCTGGCTACACGCCTCGCGATACGAGCAAAGGGAATAATGACCGAAAGCGAGCCAAGGGAATGACCGTAATAACGACGAATCGAGAACGTGAGCGTAACAAAGTCCGAAGTGTAACTTGAAAAGGGACGTCAGAGTGGCAAGGGGAGGGGGATAAAGAGAGTCAGGATTGATACCCGATACCACTTGAAAATCTGAAGCTCGTAAAAAATGGGAGTCCGAAATGAATTGGCTTTTTGAGGGCCGGGCAAACGGTTAGACAAAATATTGTCTACGGAAAATCGGATACATCGAAATAAAAGAGTTCGTATGTGCGTGTGTGAACTATTCTTTACGAGGGGGGCGAGACAAAATTCCACACAGTTTTATTGAGAAACGACGTCTGAGCGGACTCATTTCTTTGTATTCATTGATTAAGTTAATTGGTTGTGATTACTGATTGTATTATCAAGAAATTGATTACGTCCATGAATGTAAAATCAAGTAATGGATTTTACAATCAATGAAAATCAAGTAATTGATTTTACAATCAAGTAAAATCAAGTAGATGATTTTACAATCGATGAAAATCAAGTAATTGATTTTACAATCAAGTAAAATCAAGTAACGTGTCTTACAATCAAATAGATGATTTTACAAACAGGGAAGATCAAGTCGTTTATTTTATAAATGAGTAAAATCAAATGATTGTTCGTACAATCGAGAAAAGTCGAGTAATTGATTCAACAATCAAGTAAAATCAAGTAATGGATTTTACAATCGAGTAGAATCAAGTAGATGATTTTACAAACAAGGAAAATCAAGTCGTTTATTTTATAAATGAGGAAAATCAAATGATTGTTCGTACAATCGAGAAAAGTCGAGTAATTGATTTTACAATCAAGTAGAATCAAGTAATGGATTTTACAATCAAGTAAAATCAAGTAGATGATTTTACAAACAAGGCAAATCAAGTCGTTTATTTTACAAACAAGAAAAATCAAGTTATTTATTTTACAATCGAGGAAAATCACGTTATTGATTCGAAAATCAAGCAAAGGCAAGTAATTGATTTTATAAAAGCGTAATGATTACTTGATTTTTACGATAAAATAAAATCGAGTAATTGATTCTACAATGAAGTGAAATTAAGTAATTGACATGATCAAGTAAAATAAAGCAATTGATTTTACCATATATATTATTCAGTATGATTTATTAAAATGTAATGTGATTGAAAAAAAAGTCATGATTTTTTGAAAATTTTATATGACTTCACAATATGATCATTTCAAAATCAAGTAATTGACTAAGAACTCGAACGTCTGTTTGATAATGCAGCTCACGATTAAGGCTTAAATACACGATATATTCTCGATAAACGTGTAAATTACATTAAAAAAAAAGTTCTTCCTGCTTAAACGATTTTATTACACTGCCATAAAATTCTTTCTGGGTATAATTAGCCACCGATTGTAAAATTTTAATAATTGATCAATGAAACATATCATCACCGCTGTATGTTAATCATAAAAATTGATTTATACTGTCAATTTGTCTGGAACATCGCTTTAAAAGAATAATCAAACCAGTTATTGGTATTGCTACTGTTCTTCGCCAAAAAAAATTCAACCGCTTCGAGAGCACCAAGCACTGACACTCCGATGTTTTTTCGCGTTCGTTCTTTCTTCGCAAAAGCTCCTCTTCGCCTCCCGAATTCCGGACAACAATTTTTTGCTTTTTCGTTTTGGCAATGTACGAAAATACGGTGCCGTTTCGTGCACCGACGATGCGTGCCTTGAGTTATTTTGGCTCCACACTCGGGGCTTTTAACGCGCCTGTTTCGCTCTATCCATTCGGGCGAATGGTCAGTGTCGAGTGATTCTAAAATTGGAGGGCAGAAGACTCTGGTGAATTGCGTTGTATCCCAAGCGAGAATTGGCGGGAGGCCGTCGCGATGCTTACAAAAAACGGAAAATTCAGCTCGGGACGGTGAAGGCTTTCAACAAATTGAAGGATTGGAATAATCAATACCGAAGTTTTGAGATTGGATGGTTCAGCGGTTCACTGAAACTTTAAAAAAATCGAGGAACGTAAGCTGATCATCCCGAGCTCGTCTACGAGCAAAAAGGCAATTAAGGGGTAACGTGGGTTTGAAAATTGCAAGAAATCGATGAAAAAAAATTATTATCTAATAGTACAATATTTCTAAAATATTCTCCTGAAGTTTTAAGTCTATCGGAGTAAAAGTATAGGAGAGAGAGAAAGCCTTTGGGAATTCCTAATTTCCCAAAACACTATTTTTGGAGCCGGTGGATACGATTTCTCAAAAACGAATGCACTGATCTTATTGAAATTTTACAGACTTCTGCAAAATAGCATTGACTAGTGATTGAACGAAGGTTTTTTTTTCGATTACAACTGATTTTACAAGGCTATACGTAGTGTAAATTGTACCAAAAATTGAACTACATGTTGTATCTTGCATACAACTTTGCCAAAAATTCAAATTTCAATTTTTTTAAAAATCCTTCGTTTAATCACGAGCTATACTTATCTACTAATCGAAAAAAAATTGTTTTTTTTTTTAAATTTCAGATAACGATATCATACGTTATCTTGACCACCACGAGGACACTTTTTTTAAGGGGTTTCCGGAAACCTCGACCCACCGGCTGAATTTCCCAAATTTTTGCATGAAATTTATTTTAATATTGTTGAAATGTTGCTCTTTCATGGGCTTAACATTTTGAATAAAATAAATTATATAATATTTTTTTTTAATAGAAAAAATATTCTTTTTATCTCTTCAACACCCACGTAACTCCTTAAAATAACAACGAGAAAGAAAGCAACCCAAGTGAAAATTTTGTATGATGTTTGTATAAAAATTATATAGAACAAATTCTATAAAAATATTGTACGAAAATAGACATATAAAATTCTTTTAGATTCTACATACTGCTCAAGAATCTCATGCGAGTGCGTAAAGGAACTGAAAAAAATGCTCTATATAAAACGTCTGTAGGTTTGCAATAAAAGGACATGAATATGAATATGATATGATATGAATATGAAATTTTACACTTTTTAGATCTCTACATATATTCTTCTATATATAAAGCACAATTTTTGTTTTTGTAAAGAAAAAGTATACAATAAAAGCTATAAAGATATTATATGCAAATATGCACATATAAAATTCTCATAGATTCTGTATAGTTCTTAAGACTCATTCGACTATGCATGAGAAAGAAATCATTATAGAAAAATAGTGTATGTGAAATTTATAGATATTGCAATAGGACAGAACCAACATCACAGCCGATCTCGGTCTATGTATAGTACAACCATTTTCGAAGTAGGATCAATTATTATTATTTATTTTTATACTGTTTATTTCGAGTATATTACAGTTATTATAGATACAGGTACAATGTATAAAGTTCGTTAATGACAACGCAAACACATTAACGAAGGCAGTTAACAATGGTGTTTTTTTTAATAAAAATTATATTAATCAAATTCTATAAAAATGTTGTACGAAAATGGACATATTCAATTCTCTTAGATTCTTTATACTGCTCAAGAATCTCATGCGAGTGCGTATAGGAACTACAGAAAAATGCTGTATATGAAATTTCTGTAGGTTTGCAATAAAATGATATGAATATGAAATTTTACACTTTTTAGATCTCTACATATATTCTTCCATGTATAAAACACAATTTTTGTTTTTATAAAGAAAAAGTATACAATAAAATCTATAAAGATATTATATGCAAATATGCACATATAAAATCCTTATAGATTCTGTATACTTCTTAAGACTCATTCGACTATATATGAGAAAGAAATCATTATAGAAAAATGCTGTATGTGAAATTTATAGATATTCCAATAGGACAGAACCAACATCATGATGTTGGTTCTGTCCTATTGCAATCTACCAGAAGGGTCTCGATATTTCACGTAAATTGCAATTTACGTGAAATATCGAGACCCTTCTGGAATTCAAATTTATTATTTTTCTCTAATCGGGTTTGTTATAAAAATTCAGTTGTTGCCGAAAAAAGGATCGAAAGAGGAATGAAAGTCAGAAATTTGCACATTGCATTCGCCGGAAATTATTTCGCTTCTGATGCAGGCTATATGAGCGGGATTGCTTCTGTTTTACACAAAGCTGCCCCTATGAGTAGGTCTGAATTTTACTCGGCGGTACGTCAGTACAATGAGCCTGTCTGACCTCCAATCTTAGCTTAAGGGCGGGGTAAAGTATTTAAATTTTTTTTTCATTTTTTTTAAATTTTTTAAATGAATGCATAATATATCAAGAATATTGTGTTAAAATTTCAAGTCGATCGGAGTAAAATTGACGAAGTTATGAGTATTTGAGCGTCTATTGCTCCATGCCGTTCTCTTCTCTTCTGCGTTTTTCAAACCGTTTTTCTGAGACTTGTCATATTTGAAGTCCGTGTGCACGATAACTCAAAATCTACTGGACCAATTGCTTTGAAATTTTGCACAGTACTTCTTCACATAATTCACCAGGTATTGTCGAGAGCTTTTTTGTTTTTTTTATAATTACTAATTTTTCAACAACAAATTAGCCGATTTTTTTTAGCGAAAATCGGGTTTTTGGCTCCCAAGTGCTACGAAAAATCGAAAAATCGAAAAAAAAATCCTCCCGTCATTACCTCGAGAAACATCTCCTTTAACAAATGCATTTTTATTTTTTTGTTTAAAATGATTCTGTTGCGAGTTATGGTGCACACCGCAAACCAACTTTTTTTCGAGGCGCCTCCGGGGTTTAATTTTCACTCGCTCAATTTTGAATATTTTGCAGTGCAAATTTAGGAGAATGTTGTTCAAATGTTACTTTATTATATGTAAATTTTTCAATAAGCGAACACTATTCGTTACGCCCAAAAAAAAAATCTTAAAAACATGCCTTTTTTGCCGAATTAACTTTACCCCGCCGTTAAGGGGGCAGATACCTTTAAGAGAGAACAACATTTGCTGATTTTCATGATTTTTTTAAAGAAATATTTCTTGACGTCTTTGAGTCTTAGGGTATGTTTTGTTACAATTTTTGGCTGTTACATGGTATTTTTATTTATTAATCTTTAACAATGGCCGAGGTATGGGACGGTCTTCTAAACTGCATTTTCAAAACTGGCGTGACGTATAGCTGAAAAACCAATCGACTGATTCTGATGAAATTTGGTATACATTTATCTAACCTTCTTAAATAAATAATATTTATTAAAGAAGGTTACAGATAATCATTTTTTATTGAATAAAATTCTAAAAAATCTTTTTTTTTCACAACCATTCAGGGTCATGTTTTAGACAATAGTACTATGTAACAGCCAAAAGTAGTAATAAAACATACCCCAAGTGTCAAAAATGACAAAGAAATCTTTCCTTAAATAAAAATCATGAAAATCAGCAATTTTTTCTTCGCCTAAAAGTATCCTCCCCCCTTAATCTTAGAAAAAGTGTTGTGTATAAATAACAAACTTGTTCATATGCGAGCAAATCAAATAAATGGGAAAGCAATGTGCTAGTTACTAACTTGCACCATTTTTATTTCGCACAATAAAAATTAACTATATTTTTATGTACGAAATATTCTACTATTATTCTTTCTTTTGAATTTTGGCTTGATTACAAAGTTTAAATGTATTTTCAATCTAAAATACTCATGCGCAAGTAGTTTGTTGCCAATCCCGCTAAAGTAAATCACGCGATTTCTTTTATACTATTGTACCTATATACAAAAGATTATTCGAGTATCTAAAGGTTTGAAAACATTGTACCGTCAAAATGCTAGATTGAAAATGGAAACCCTATTAAAATCCGGCGAGTTTCGTTGATTTATGCGTAAGTTAAACCAGAGGATTTCACGACGTGTACTCTGTTTCCATACGAAAATTTTTGATATTTCGCAAACTGTGAAAGCCACAGCACCGAAAGATATTTTTCTGAAAATTAAAACTGCCTTAAAATCGAGAGCGATTAATGTATTTTCATAAAAATCATTTAAGGCGTTAGGCCACTCTAGAGGCCGAAAAATAGGCTTTTTTTTTTTTTCAGAAAAACTATAAAATAAATCGAGATTTAAAAAAAGGGTGTTTTTCATACATATCAGTGACTGTCTACAATAACTTTTTTGAAGCGATTCATTTCAAAATGGCAGCTGTGCAGTGTTTATGTCAAAAGTGCATTAAGTTGGCCGGAAACGTAACTCAGACAGTTTTCAACCGATTCACTTGAAATGTTGAATATATCTTGAAAAATACATTGTCCATGGAAGTACGTAGGATTTTTTTTTATATTGGATAGTTCATTTTTTATTAACCATTATCTAACGATTTTTTAGGCACATTTTTCGCTTTCCAAAAATTTGCCTAAAAAATCGTCAGATAATTGTTAATAACAAATGCACTATGCAATATAAAAAAAAATCCTACGTACTTTCATAGACAATGTATTTTTCAAGATATATTCAACATTTCAATTGAATCGGTTGAAAATTAGTCTCCTGTTGTCGTCTAAAAAATGTAAAAATTCTTTCGTGTACAAAAAATCCGCACATGCACCCACGTTTTTTATAATCGTTAAACGTTTTGGAACATACTAAGTATATTTCTATCAGAATCTTGGGGGAAAAAAGTCCCGAGTAAAAATGAATATATATAAACATATATAATTGTATATTAATTGATCATATACAATTGTATACAAAAATTGGTCCGATAGAATTTTATATATTTGTATATAAGCGTATACAATTGTATATACTAATATACGATCGTACATAACTGTATATTAATACATACAATTGTATACGTTTATATACAAATATATAAAATTCTATCGGGCCAATTTTTGCAACTATTGTATATGATCAATTAATATACAATTATATATGTTTATATATATTCATTTTTACTCAGGTTTATATTTTATAATTCAACGTTTCAATGTAAAATACGTTGATATGTTTTGTCATGTAGAAAAAAAGCTATTGTAACACATATTATACCAGTTGAAGAAAGCGATGACATTTTGTTAGTAAAATATCAAGAAAAAACTAATATTAATCAACTGATCAGAATTGAAAATATACTCGGTAAGAAACCCAATAATTGTAATCAAATTTGGTAAATATATTGCATCAATACATAATTTGTTAACTTTTAAAAAACAATCTTTTGATTTACCTGCTTCCATACACGAATAAAACCAAAGAAAACTTTTTCTATATCTAATCATATATGAAGTCATATAAAGATATACACAATTATACGTATTTCAAAAGAAAATAAAAGTACTCATATACAGTCATATACAATTTTATATACCGTAAATAAAATTTTCACGTATATATATAATGATATACAACACTATATTGAATTATATATAACTGTATATGATATTATATCTAATTATATAGACTCCCTATAAAAATAGTATCTCCATATATCATTATATACAGAACTATGTATAATTTTATCAAATCAAATTTGATGGAAGTACATTTATATCGGACTATATATACGAATGTATAGGGTTATATACAATTATGTATAAACCTATATATAAATATATATGATTGTATATCATTTTTATATAATTGTATCTAAGTATATACAATCATTTTTACTCGGGGTTTTTCGGAAAATAAGGCTTCCTCTGCTACGTAGCAAAAAATAAACATCGTAGTTTTTGATATTTATTCGTACGTATATGAAAAGTAAGGCGCGCGTATAACTGCAGGGGGGGGGCTCTTAATTCAATTGGAATTAATTCATCAGCCTCCTGGGATACCCGCATTTTGCGAGTGCTCGTCCCTCGTTACATTCTCGCGGGCATTATTAAAACTACATGTGCACTCCAACGGTTAACTATACAAAAAAGCAATTGGGAACGACGGAGAAATTCGGTGAACTATATGGTGAGTCATCGTTCCGATCTTGCAACGCTGACAATACATCTAATATTAGTGTTCGTTATCGAGTTATATTAACTTCGTTGCATTATCGTAAAATCCGTTCAGAAATCAAGTTCGGTCGATAGGTTCAGCCTGATAAAACAGACTGCTTGCTTCCAAGCTGACACGAGAACAATATAAAAATCACAAATAAAAACTGCAGTCAATCATCAAATTCTGATGATCATCAAAATTGTCGACTATGCACAGTGACAATTATAAGGTGGCTGTTTATCTCGGATCTGGCGCGGTGATTTTGCAGCTGAGAAAAATGTAATTCTCCGTGGTTTTTCAAGTCATATTCGAAAAAAATAGTGTATTTTTATGATCAATAGTATCTGCCAGAAAAAATTGAGCATTCTGGAAAAAAATATAAATTTCGTTTTAAATTCAGCAGAACGACGACAAGTACAAGTGACGACATATTTTGTGGGGGCATAAGCCCTTCTGAATCATTGGTATATTGCAGTGGCGCTTAAGGGGGGAAATCTCTTCAAACGCCCGAAAATGAGTAATTTTTCATGAATTTTTTTAAAGGTGATTAAATAATCGCATCATTTTTAAATTTTGACATTATCTTTTTACAACTCTCAAGTGTCCATGATAATTTTTTTCTCGATCATGGGGTGCACAAAAACATTGGAGTGTTTCATATTTAGAGTTTAAGAATTTAAGGAAATTTAAGAAAAAAATTACATTTCCATTTTTAGCACAGCTGGATAAAGGTAGTTTTATGAATAGCCTAATCAAGGTAACTTCATTCGGCTGTGCTCAAAGTGAACTTTTAATTTTTTTCCCACAATACTCATTTTTTTCTGGCAAATACGACTCGTTACAAAAATACGTTGTATTTTTTTTCGAAGTGGAGTTGAAAAACAATTGAAAATTACATCTTTCTCGGTCGCAAAATCTCCGCATAAGACTCTCGAAAAACGCATGGTCACCTTATAATTGTCACCTTCTACATATGTGCACACAACCGAACTATATGCATCAATCTGAAGCTTACACTAATTTATTTTCCGATTGCTTGTACCGCCCAATTGTTCAAAAGCGTCCTACGCTTTTGTATACACGTACGCTCCGAGTGTCGATACACGCGTTCGTTTGAAGAAACAAAGCTACACTGAGAGAAATGTACAGTGTTCTCAACCATATCTTAACTATATTGTATATTTCCCTGAGGGTACAATAATATTTTGTAGCTATAGTGAGTGCCAAAAGTATTGTACTGCTTATTGATATTTTAGCAGTTGCATGAATTATGCACGTATGTTATCCCCAACCACCAATTATACAAACATACGTTTATTCTTCAATGCTATGTAATATGGTAAGTTTTTATAGAATGGATATTCCCTGATACCATCAAAAATTGCCTTTCTCAAGATTCTAATAATGAACTAAACTATATATATATATATGTGTATATATATATATATATATATATATATATATATATATATATATATATATATATATATATATATATATATATAAATATATATATATACATTGATTAAAAATGTTGCCTGGGATTTGCGATGATGTTTATAGTGAATTGTACCATATTATAAGGTACGACCTGCTTTATCTGTATTTAGTGTGTTATTCAAGTGCTGGTATATTTGAATTATTTATTATTTTGGAATATTTCATAAATCTAAAATAAAATAAAGTACGCAACTGAGAATTCTACCTCGATGATTTTTTTAAATTATAATTCGCCATTCCCTGACTTGCTTTAATGATTTATTTCGAGGAAAATATTTCGCCTAATCGGAATGGAATCTAGAACCTAACTGCCTACATTTTGCCTATTCTACGCACGCTGTCACTACGCTACCGAGTACGTTTGGCATCTTGAGCACAGATATGGCATAAGAGACTAAAGTTATTCCGGCTGTACTTACGAATAGCTGTTACCTGCGATGTAGGTGAAATTTTGCACAGATCTTTTGTGTTATAATATAAGTGACTGTTTAAATGTATTTTTGGCGCTTTGCGATAGTTTTGTACCATATAATAGTGATTTATACCATATTATATGATACGACTTGCTAAATGCCTAGTGTGCCCTACAAGAACAGAAGGTGAACTACAAGAAGAAGTGTTGAACTGGTATCCTATTTTTGCAATGCAACAAACATACTATGTAACAGTTTGCGAGACATGCGTAGTTCTTGAAACTACGCATGTAAACTACTAAATAAAATTTACTATATTTTTTTTCGTACAGTCACTTTTCGTAAGGTCTTCTAACAAATTATCCTCGAAAAACGTTAATGTTAACCGTATGAATTGTACAAACTTGAAAAGAATAGTAGAAGTTTGACTGAGCAACACCTAACATACAGTAAACAACATTAGCATTTGTACGCCGATTTTGTTACAGCACTGAATCAGCTACATCAATATTGTCAAGCCTTTTACAAAAGTGAATAATCATTTCCAGCGATAATAGATAGTCAAACACGCCACCAAAATTGCACGTTTAGGTATACTTTTCGCTTATAGTCGTGTTAACCATATCACACTGAGAAAAAAAAACCAATTGAATCAAAAAAATATATTGGTTGATCCAAATAAATGTGCTGCTGCAGAGTGCCACCGATATATGAGATTGTTACGATACTATAAAATATTGGAAAATGTGATTGATTCAAATAACATATTATTTTATTTGAAAAAGCTCTTCTGTTCTCTGAATATCTACATTATTCTTCAAATAAAATCATATTCTATTCGATCTATTCTATTCTATATCGAATTAATTATTTTTTTACTACATCGAAACGAATATGCCATGAGACGTAAGTTTTTCAATTTGTTTTAAATCTTCAATAACAAGTGAGCATTAGAATGATCATCCAAGATAATAGTGCAGAGAATATCAGATACTCAATGGAATATCCATGGAGAGAATATTAGATACTCAACTGATAAGAACAGATACTACACTCTGATCTTAGCCGCAGGCCAAGAAGCGATACTCTTCAGAGTTTCTCCGGCGTTTAAGTAGATTTTCGGTTCGCGCTACGCTTACGAGAAACGAGCGCGCGTGCGGCTTCTAGCGGTTACTCCGCGAACTACGGGTTTCCTCACACCTATAATTTCGGCGTCGCTCGGCCACAACTTGATTGAATTTTTTCAACCAAATGCGCAAGAAACATGTCATTTTCGCACAATTTTTCAACCAATTCAGACATTTGCTTGATATTTTTCAATAAAAATAAAATATTAATATTTTAACGAATAATGTACCTGGAAATCAATATCGGATATGGTGAAAAAAACAACATATCCACTAAATAGAAATTTTATCTGAATCAAACGAGCGAAATTCAATTTTTCTTGTGTACTCGAATCACCAATTTTCGTGTTATGAATTGAAACGCTTTTTTTGCTCATTGCAGAAAATGCATTCAAAACTATATAATTTGTTCTCGATAATTTTTTAGATACTTTCAATATTATATTGTTTTCGGCTAACAATATATCTTTTGAATGAAAAAAAAGCGTTTAATTTTACCATGTTATTAAAATCAATAGCGTTTTATTTGGACTAATAAATCCGATTATTTACATCAACAATTTTACAATTGCATCGACGAAAATTTTCATTCAATAACGCCAATGATATTAGGTCAATGATTTTTTTCCTCAGTGTAACATTACGGTGTCAATAAACTATAACGAATTTTACTATCCTCTCTTTTACCACGGGCGTTTGTTGTAAATACCCCGGACTTTTTTTCTCAGTGCAGATTAGTTCGTTTATGGTCCACATTCCTATAACCTTTACTGTAGAGCTGTCAATTCACAAAAGTTTCGCGGTGGAACGAATTGGTCTTAAGGTCGAAATACGAATACGCACTCTGGATGCAATAGTTGTGATTTGGCGGTCGATTCGACGGATTCAATTATCGATCGCGTTACACACACCCACACACAGACACGTACGAGAGGTGGTGAAAGGCGAGCACGAGGTGAAAACGATCAAATAGAAGAAAAAGTCTACACACAGAGGAGACAATAACGACAAGTGTTTTTGGGTCCATATATATGATACGCATGATTGCTCGAGCCTTCAATATCGTTTTAAAAAAAAATTACAGCCTCAAGTTCCTCGGAACTAAAACTATGGGTGACTGGTAGGCTAGAAGGAGGAAGGTCTCAATATTGCTGTCCCTCCTCGGTCTCTATACGTGACAGTCTGCACGATAATGCGTTACAGACGGCGCGAATCAATTAGCCAAAGAGTCATTGTTTCCGATGTCTGAGAGCCTCCCGGTTGAACAAGCGTTAACGCAAACCCGCGATAATAATTCCCAACGACTCGACCTTATTCCTATACGACTTATGATCTCACACCTTTTCGTACATCTGGGAAAATGTGGTTTTCTTCCAACGCTCGTTTTCGATCGCATTTCGATGACGACGTTACACACTTCCATTTCTCGACTGGAACGTCTTCCGCAAGAGTCTGTAGCAATGTCATACGTTACGCAATGAATCACAATTACGACGCTGTACACTCATAATATTTTTATTTCGATGAGCGTTATAGGTTGACTGGGCAGCCGACCGGTATGGGGCGACTCTCGATTTTTCCTCAATCGGTCGGCGTGAAAACTCTGCCACGGGTCTTCAACGTTTTTTCATATGTTCGGGGCCGGGTTGAAATTCCGAACTTTGAATGATCAGAACGCTCAAAACTCCGAAAAAATTTTCCACGAAAGACCAAAACTCGGAAAATTTGAACACCGTCAAAATAATTCGGCTATGGAAGTTTTAAAAGTTAAAAATTTTCAATAAATCGACAAATTATTTCAAGCATTTTTTTTATTAAGGGGAGAGTAGGGGTTTCTGTGTAAAAAAACACTTTGTGGCGATTTTTTTAAAGCTATATGGATAGAGTAAATTTATTGAAACCTTTTGTACATTGGTGAGTGTCATTTCAAGAACATTCCGTGAAATTTGTCCGCGAAAATATCCACAAACAAGCCGGTGCCGCGTTTTTCTCGAAACCACTTTTTCAAAGTCCGTGTTCACTGCCATTTGAAAACTACATGACCGATTTATTTCAAACTTAGTACACACTTTCTACATATAAAATACCTCCCCCCAACGGTTAGTTTGAGATTTTTTTTTACATTGCGGGGGTTTTCCACCCCCAAAATGGCGGAATTTTTCGTGAAAAATAGCACTTTTCACTTTACATGACCACCAAAAATTTAGAAATGGAAAAAAAATTATCAAAGACGGTTGAGGGGAGAATTTGATGATACTTTGAATACATTTTAAAGGGTTACCACCACTTGCGATTTTGAAGAAATCGATTTTTTTTAATTGCATTTTTTTGAAGTATAAGTATCTGAGAATATGTCCTGAAAATTTCAAGTCGATCTGAACAAAATTGACTGAGATATGAGCGTTGAAAGAGAAGAATCCGTTGTGTAAACGACCGGAAATTGAAACTTTAAACGCGTTTTTTCGTTTTTCCTTTAATCGTTCGATTTTTTTTCGAAAAAAAAATGGCCGTTTTATAGCCAAAAAACGGCCGTTTTTTTCGTTAAAATCGAACCATTAACTTTGACTGTCCGCCATTTTGTGAAAAATGAATATTTTTTAAAATCCTTCGATTAAGGGGGGATTGTCTTTTTTTTTCGCAAAATTTACCGCTTTTTGGGAATTTTTTTGTGAAGAAAGTATACAACGGAAAACTTGTGAAACTTGGCATATAGTTTTATTGATCTGTTTACTACATACAAACAAATTTTTAAACAATTTCATCAAAAAATCCGCCTCCCACCCCCCTCGACGCGCGATGGTCCTTTTTTGATGGTGTGCACGATTTCTCAAAAACTATTCAACCGATTGCCTTCAAATTTGGACAGAATGTTCAGCTGACACCCTTTTATCGTTTGATGAAGCAAAAAAGCAATACGTTTAATAGTTTTTTATTTATAACAAAAAATCGATCAATTTTTTTCGAAAAATCGATACTTCAAGTTCAAAACGTCACCAAATCGTCAATTTTTTTTCCCCCTTCATCGAACGATAGCTATATGTGTCTAAAGTAAAATGCTTTTTGGGTTTTTGTTGCAGGATGAACGTGAAGGCTGTAATCGTGCACACCATCAAAAAAGGACCATCGCGCGTCGAGGGGGGTGGGAGGCGGATTTTTTGATGAAATTGTTTAAAATTTTTTTTGTATGTAGTAAACAGATCAATGCCAAGTTTCATGCCTATATGCCAAGTTTCACAATTTTTCCGTTGTATACTTTCTTCGCAAAAAAATTCCCAAAAAGCGGTAAATTTTGCGAAAAAAAAGACAATCCCCCCTTAAAGACTATATTATACTTATATTTGACTAAATCCATCCGCATTTTTTTTTCAGATGATCCACTTCGCCGCAATGTTGGTCACCGCAAACCGTGTATATAAAAACATTATTTCATTGACGGCCATTTGCCACTAAACAATGCAATATTTATCAATAAAAAAATTACTGAAAGTTCTTCAAGATGTGTTCTTTAAGATGGTATATTGATCGATTAAAAAAGTTTTGTAGTTTTCTTTAAAAGAATTCATGAAAAAGGCATTTTTTTTGCACTACAAGTGGGGGTAACGCGTTAATGGTACTTGATTTCAGATAATTTCTAGCTGAGATACAGTAAACACCGCAAATCGTGTTTTTCCAAAGGCGTTCTTGGAAAAGCTTTGTCACCGGCTTGTTTGTGGATATTTTCGCGTACAAATTTCACAGAATGTTCTTGAAATGACACTTAACAATGTACAAAAAGTTTCAATAAATTTACTCTATCCATATAGATGAAAAAAATTAGCAGAAAAGTTTTTTTCTTCACGCTGAAATCCATACCCTCCCCTTAAGAAGTGATGTTACGTCAATTTTAAAAGTTGTCCAGACAATGTTATACGTTCTGCATTATTTACAGTCAACTGTGTAGGCTTTCGCTGGCATAATCTTGACGACCCTTGTAATTTCGGAACATTAATATTAGGAATTTTAAACCGTCGGCATATTCGAAGTTCGGAATTTCAACCCGGCCCTCATGTCAAGATCATGCCAGCGAAAGTCTACACAGTTGACTGTAAATTATGTAGAACGTATAACATTGTCTAGACAAATTTTAAAATTGATGCAAAATCACTTCTTAATAAAAAAAATTCTTGAAATAATTCGTCGATTGATTGAAAATTTCGAAACTTTTAAAACTTCCATAGCCGAATTATTTTGACGGTGTTAAGATTTTCGGAGTTTTGGTCTTTCGTGTAAAATTCTTTCGGAGTTTTCATCTTTCGGGGTATTATTCTTTCGGAGTTTTGAGCGTTCTGACCATTCAAAGTTCAGAATTTCAAGCCGGCCCCATCTTGAATTTTGGAACATTCAAATTCGGAATTTTAAACCGTCGGAGCATTCAAAGTTTGGAATTTGAACCCTGATTTTATAGCAACGTGCTGATGGAACTCCTTTCTGATTTTCGACGAGTTTGGACACTTCTGATAATTGCAAAACCTTTGATCACTGGATAATTGCCAAATAATGTTTGATTACATTTCATTTATTATATATATATATATATATAGAGTTTTATTTGCATAACTTGAAATACAAGTTTTTTACAAACTATTTCCTTACATATTGTTCCTTATTTCTAACTTAAGCCTACAATTCTATCCTGCACCTGCACTTCTCTTTCTTTTTACCTCTACTACTTATCACTAACGCCTCCGTCCTCCTCCTTACTCTTTTTTGCGCACAATACCTCTATTTCTCTAAAATACCGGCAGATTCCAACATTTATTTTTCCGCCTAACATATTAATGATTTCTCCTTTTATCGCGACCTCATCCACTCCCTGCATCCACTCCTCAGCTTCTTTTCTTGTTTCCTTTGGCATTAAAGCCCATGCTTTTCTGTACACTATGAGGTGTTCCACGGTCTCATTTTGTTCCTCACATATCCTGCATCTCCAGTCCTTCACCCCCTTTTTTCCCGCTCTCCAGACGTTTCCACATCTTAATCTTGCCCACAATTCTTTGTGGGCAAGATTCCTCCCCTTCCTCCTTCCAATACTTCCACGGGCTTTCCTCGTTCTCCACCAAATATTTATACATGCTATTGTACGATGATTTTTGTATTTTTTCTTCTTCTTCCTCCAATATTTTCTTTTTTAGGTTTTCTAATCCTTCTCCAATCTTTTTTTCTATTGTTCTCTCTTCTTTCTTCTCCCTTATCATCATTATTATTTCCTCTATGCCCATTTCCCGTAATACTTTTTTCAAATCCTTTCCCCACTTCGACGGTGCACCATTCGCTATCGCCCTCATCTCCTCTCTTACACATATTTTTGGCCATCTCTCGTCCTCCATCTTTAGCACCTCCTTGATGTACCTCAGTACGCGTTCTCTGATTACATATTCTATAGTGGGCACACCCAGCTCCCTCCTCCATATATAATTTGGGGTCTCTCTGTTTACCCCCAACGCCATTTTACAGTACATTTCATTTATTATTATACACCATCGGTCAAAAGTTTTCGGACACGCAAGATAATTGCAAAACTTTCGATCACTGGATTATTGCCAAATAATCTTGATAATTCGTTTCATTTATAATTTTACGAAGATATTATATAGCTCTGTGTAATCAATTATGTTATTCTAATAGAATTTCGCAATTATTCGAGGAGATCGAAAGTGTTGCAATTATCTTAAGTGTCCGAGATCATTTGGCTCGTAATGTATATTTCTAAAAATGGAATCCTCGTAATATTTTTATGTCCGTATTATCACTGCAGATGGTACCCCCCCCCCCCTCCCCTCTAATATTATACATTATTATTTGAAAATCTCAAATAATTCATGGAAGAAGCATCCCGTCAGTACTTTCCAGCAAATTTATTGCGTTTACTGTAAAATAATTATTTTCAGTGGGCAATAAAGAAAAAAGGTTTTCAACTTGACGCGCTTTTGTCTGCAACACTTTTGATACTATTCGAAAAGTGTTGAGGTGGAAATATTGATAATTATCAATGTTTAAGGAATAATGGTCTTCAATAAGCAAAAGCAATTCGAACCGCTTTTTCTTGCGGGCAGATACCTTTAGGCTAGGAGAAAATTTGCTGATTTTCAGGATTTTCTTTTTTTAAGGAACGATTTCTTCGCCATTTTTGAGACTCAGCGTATGTTTTATTACTACTTTTGGCTGGTACATGGTATTTTTTAAATGTCTTGATCTTTAAAAATGGCGGCGTTATGACGCTGTTTTCTAAGCTGCTTTTTCAGAACTGGCGTGACGTTTAGCTAAAAAACTCATCGACCGATTCTTATGAAATTTGGTATAAATCTTTCTAACCTTATAGTCTGAAATATCACCCTAAATGTTTTAGAAAATTAGCGAAAAAAACGTATGTTTTTATCCTCAAATGTAGCCATTTTTTTCGCTAAATACAATCTTTTTGTTCCAAAGCGTACCATTTAATCGATTTTTAACATTTTTCACTTTTTCTTGGTTCATATTCTGCATATGAGTGTTGAGAAAATAAAAATTTTCATTGGTTTGTTTTTCAGATCAATCTTACCCACGCCACGTGTCACGCCGTCTGACATCATCCGCCGCCCGTTTAGAAAATAATTCCTTCATTAAAAAAAAATCCTGAAAACCAAAAAAAAATTCCTCCCCTAAAAATATCTCCCCCCTTTTATATCTCCCTAAAAATATCCCCCCCCCCCCTAAACTGCCAAGGGCTCATATTTATGAGCCCTTGGCAGTTTGTGCTAGAATGAAAGAATCTAACCTTAAAAAAAAATGGCATAAAATTGTTCCGACATATTGTCATCTACTGACTCATCGTCCACTAACTCTTCCGCCGCCTAATTCAATTTGTTACCAATATACATAGAGCATGCATCGAGATTCGATACGAGTTAAGACAGGTGAATCATTGGGATCTTTGATGGAGCAAGAAAAAAACGCGCCTCGTCAACTATGTACCCGTCATACCCGTGCGAACATAAAAGTGTCTATAATCTCTCCTATGTTCGTATATAATCTGTCGTATGCTCGGAAGAATCATAAGCCAACAGCGCAAAACGTAAAACATTTGGCGAAACGAATTGAGCATCGGCTTATGGAAAAACGAGACGATCCGTGGAAAGTGCAACGATATGCTTCGCGAACACACGTGCGTCGTCTTGTATGGTATCTGGCATTATTAAATATTGTCTTCGGCATGGCTCGTACCCGGCTCCGTTTACGCCGAGTATTTATTAATGAATCGCGCGGCGTTCGGTGACAAGAGCAACTGTTGCCATCGATAGTCACGACAAATTAAAGAGCGAAACGTGTACGATTGCAATGCAGGCAAGACGCATATCTCATTGATGAGCGCTATTGTGAACAAGAAAAAGAGATCGATAGATGGATAGGTATGTATATATATATATAAATTCCTCTCTCTCTCTCTCTCTCTCTCTCTCTCTCTCTCTCTCTCTCTCTCTCTCTCTCTCTCTCTCTCTCTCTCTCTCTCTCTCTCTCTCTCTCTCTCTCTCTCTCTCTCTCTCTCTCTCTCTCTCTCTCTCTCTCTCTCTCTCTCTATATATATATATATATATATATATATATAGACAGAGGGAGAGGAAAAAAACTGCAAACCGAGCACCCGTAAAACGCAATAACAATCTTACGCCCGTATATTGCCAATCGAATAAAAAATCAGTAAAAATCGTAAGAACTCTGCAGTGTGATAAAATCTGTTGAAATCCAACTCTGAATAAAAATAGGAGCACATAGATTTAAAAAAATATGTACAAATACGAAGCAGGTTCATTGTTTTGAGGGCGTCATCTCACGTGACAGCTATATTTTTTTCGCTTTTTTGGGAATTTTTTGTCAATGAACCATTAAAACACACTGCCTTAAAATTTTTACCACACATTTATTGACATTTTTGGAGTCTCTCAGAATTTTATCAAACAAAAATAACGAGTTGAATCGTCATTACACCGATTGGAAGACACTCATGTGTAAAAATAAGTTGGTTGACGGCTGCCATGATTGCGGAGGTTTTGCTCATGTGAAATTTAAAAATCGAGCGGCATTTTAATTCGTAGACTTGAGGCTATCGCAGGAACTAGAGTAAAGTAAAAATATCGAGAAGCGAATTTTTGGCGCGGTTTTAAACGTGGAGGTCCGAGCTTCGGCATTTTTTAAAGATTTTTTTCAGCACAGATGTGCTGACTATATCATGAAAATTTGAGCGAAATCTGTGCAATAGTTTTTGAGATATCGTGGAAGCCAATTTGAAAAATACCGTTTTGAGAAAAACGCGTTTAAGGCCTTAGGCCACACGGGTATAAAATCATGTGTGAATTTAACAATTTTTTTCGTACGAAAAAGTGATTCACTCATCAAATTAATTACACATCTATTTAGTATGAATATCAAGCTGTTAGAAAAAATATATATATTTTTTTCCGGTGTATAAAATGGCCGACAACTCATATTTTCTTTTGTTATCTTTTTTAGGCGCTCCGCGGCGTGACATTTAGCATTCACAATTTTTGACCTAGAACAAAAAACAAAAATTCTCGTCAATCTACATTATAATATCTAGGTAAGTACGTATGGAATTTAAAAAATATTGTTTTATTCAAAAGTTGTAGGTATTTGAACTTAAGAAATGAATTTTCAGTGAAAAATTTCGTTATAACTGCTGATAAACTGCTCATAAAATGAAAAGTTTTCGATTAATCAGAAATTCCGTACGCACTTCTCGGTGAAATGCAATTAGGAACATAACTTTTAAATTTCAAGTAAATCGAGTGAAAATTGTTGGAGTTATTTGTCACGCCAATTGGAAAAAAGCTGTTTCGAGAAGTTCCGAGTAGTCGGCCATTTTGTACATCGGAAAAAAAAAATATATTTTTTCCAACAGCTCCATATTCATACTAAATAGATGTGTAATTCATTTTGTGAATGAATTACTTTTTCATACGAAAAAAATGGTGCAATTCGTACATGATTTCATACCCGTTACTGTGGTCCAAGGCCTCAAAAGCTCAAATACGATTTACACGAAGAAAATATTGACTCACCATTAGTCTGCTATGCCGGGCCCATATAATTAACACGCACACATTTTTTGCAATTTGTCAGACATTGTTTTTTTTTTCGATTTTTTGGACCTGTCAAGTGGGATGGGATTGGCTTTAAAAAATTCCCGATATTGAAGATCGAGTTTTCGGATTTATTGCACGTATCACAAAGAGTGTCGAATTTATCGATTCGAACAAACGTGACAAAATGCTGTAACAAGCCCACGTGCAGCTTGCTCGAGATTCTTTTGCTCTGGATAAAAGTTTGACGAATTGACGGAATTGGCGAATTGACGGAAAAGTTAATTTTGACGCAGTAGCTACAGCGAATGTTTGATTTGACGAATTAGCTCAAGGGAAAAAAAATATTTGACGAATTGGCTCAAGAGAAAAAAAAGATTTGACGAATTGGCTCAAGAGAAAAAAGGTTTGACGAATTGGCTCAAGAGAAAAAAAGATTTGAGGAATTGGCTCAAGAGAAAAAAAGATTGGACGAATTGGCTCAAGGGAAAAAAAGATTTGACGAATTGGCTCAAGGGAAAAAAAGATTTGACGAATTGGCTCAAGAGAGAAAAATAATTGCGTCAAGCAGAAAGTGATGTTTTAACTGTTTCAAATTAGAGGTATTTTTTAATTAAAGGAAAGTGTCGGAGTACGACTATGAGCGAATTAGTACCGGAGGGCTAGTATTGATCACGTCACGTATGGCGTCGACGAGTCTCTCCCTCCGGTTAGTACTGTGGAGGAGTTTCCGCGAGAGTTCGAGCTCGTACACATTTGCAATCCGAGAGCCCTCTCTTCCCTCGGGTTTCCCCGGCTCACCGGAATCCACGAATCGATACAAATACTCCATTGTTCTCAAGAAAAAATGAGTTGTACGTGGATTTTTCGGAATTTGCCAATCGCCACGTAACGATAACATATCGGGTGCATGCTTGAAGCTAATGACTCGGGTGAATTTGCAACTATCGGCACGTACTTCTGCATACGAGTGGAAACAGGCGCTCGAGGCAATCGAGAAAATCAAAATTGCGATGCGAAAATATTTTACTTGAAAAAAGAGGCAAATATGCGATAAATTTATAAAAATACACGAGCGAAACAATGTATGAAATTAAAAAGGCTCGGATGATGTCGAAAATGCAAATTAGCATACCGAAAAAATCGCATGAATTTCGCATATAGTTTACGCGGTTGAAAGAATAATGCAAATTCAATTTGCACATTGGTTCATTATAATTCCGAAACGCATCGACGAAATACGCCTATAGGACGGACAAAATTGTACGAGACGCGTTGGTACATAAAGAGCTTTGTCGATCTTCCAAACTTGTGGGGAAGCAATGTGCAAATTTAATTTGCATGCTTCGTATAAATCTGACCGCAACGTATTGAGGTATATTTCTTTAAAAGTAATGCGTTCTAGCACGGGAACTCGTATGGGAAGGTGAACTGAGATATTAGCAGTGACTTAAGGGGACGCCTTTAGACGCCCGAAAATGAGTCATTTTTAATGATTTTTTTTAAAGCTGATAAATTAATCGCACCATTAAATTTTTTTTACATTATCTTATTACAACTTTCAAGTGTTAATTTTTTTTCTTTTTAAAATGAAACAAAATGGCGGCGTTATAAGATATTCGTGTAGGCGTCTTTTGAAAAACTGCTCACGTTATAGCTCAAAAAGTTATTGATCGATCTGGCTGAACTTTTGGATGTTTTCTCACTATAACATCCCGAGTAAAAATGAATATATATATATAATCATATATAATTGTATATTAATTGATCGTATACAATTGTATACCTTTATATACAAATATATAAAATTCTATATAAAATTCAAATATATAAAATTCTATCGGGCCAATTTTTGTATACAATTGTATATGATCAATTAATATACAATTATATATGATTATATATATTCATTTTTACTCGGGTGCATATTAGTATATATAATTGTATATGATCAATGAATATACAATTATATATGTCTATACATAAACATATATAATTGTATATTAATTGATCATATACAATTGTATACAAAAATTGGCCCGATAGAATTTTATATATTTGTATATAGACGTATAAAATTCTATACGTTTATATACAAATATATAAAATTCTATCGGGCCAATTTTTGTATACAATTGTATACGATCAATTAATATACAATTATATATGATTATATATATTCATTTTTACTCGGGATTGTTGGAAGGATGTAACAATAAAAATATTAAAAAGTACAAAATTAAAAAATAAGCAGGCTTTCTAATCAAATTTGCACATTTTTGACCATTTTCTCGACAATTTTTGCTCCAAAAAAAGTAATTTATTTACGCGATCACCTCAAAACTTTAGGTGTGTCCTCCCAATAGTGTTATAGTGAGAAACCTCTCGAAATTTCAGGCAGATCGATCAATGACTTTCTGACCAATAACATGAGCAGTTTTCCAAAAGACGCCTCATAACGACGCCATTTTGTTTTGTTAAAAAAATATTTTTTTTTAACACTTGACAGTTGTAATTCGATAATGTCAACATTTTTTAATGATCCGATTATTTTATCACCTTTAAAAAAAATCATGAAAAATGACTCAATTTCGGGCGTCTAAAGGGATTTCCCTCCATTAAGGCATTATACAACGGGGTTTGTTTGGTGGAAGAAAAAAAATATTGAATTTTTTTCTTTGGCTTCAGTGATGTATAAACATCACATAAATTATGGATTCGTAGTAGAAAAAGAATGGTGAACTTTATTTTCATTGGCTTCCATGATGTATAAACATAACAAAAATTATGTACAAAAAGAATTATGCGGGAATTTTTTTATTTTTTATTTTTAGACCTCATTTTCCGAAGCGCCTCCGAAACGCACGAAACATCATAGACGGCGAAAATAGCATTTTGGAGTCGTTTACTTCAACCGTTGTAGAAAAAATACACAACGGTCTAACAACTAAAGACCTACTATCAAAATGCCTCCGTGGATACACGCAGAATTCAAATGAACACTTCAATTCCGTTGCGTGGACGATAGTTCCTAAATTAGTTTCGAAACTCCAAACGCGTTTTTCTTGAAACCACGTTTTCGAAATCGGGACAGAACATGATTCGGGCAGTTTTCATCCGACTGACTTCAACTTTTAACTGTAGCTTTTTACGAAGATTTTTAAAGAAGCACACACGATTTGTACGATCCGTCAACTGTTCTCATGTTTAAAAACAAATTAAGACCGATATTCTAGCGAAAAAAAGAAAAATTTATTTAAAATTATGCCATTTTGCTAAAAAAGCATATTTTTTATTAATCTCGTGTAATTCTCTAGAAAAATGTATGTAAGTGACAATTTTTTTTTGTTTCTCTTCTTGATGATAATGCATAAAAGTTCTGCGTCCTTCTGCAGAGCGCCTAAAGCGCTCTTAGTGTAGTTACGGCTGAGCCGCCATCTCGTATTTTATTCATAAAACTTTTTTTTATACAACACATCTAGAATGAACTGTTCAAACTTCATTTTGAATGCTTTTTTGGTATTGTCAAAAACGCAAAAAAACCTCATTTTTGTAAGCTACATAGATATAACGCCTTAATCCGTGGAGATGGTACTATTTGTATACAGGGGAAATCCTTTATATATATATATGGGGCTTTCCACGCCATTTCACCTAGCCCGTGACCCCAACCATTTTTGGTTTTCCTGTTTATTTTTTTTTATTGTACCCCATGAAAGCAATACCCACACCGATTTTTAGATTTCTATCTCTTTTCTTTTAGGAGTTATAATTATCAAAAAAATGTCGATTTCGGAAGTTTTGGAAACATTTAAACGCTGATCATTCCTAAATTAATTGAGATATCGACAAATGTCATTAGATAATTTTTTTTTCATTTTAAAGCTTACGTTCGTTAAAAAATATGAACAAATTATCAATTATCAATGTGAACGTTTTTTTGCTTCTAAAGTGAAAACTATATTTTAAAAAGATTATTACCTTTTTTTATTTTTTTCAAAAAATTATCTAAAATAGAGTGACTCATTATATGATTTGTCAGACTAGTCTCATCGTGGGCCCATTTTTCCTTCTATTTTTTTTAGAAGATTTTCATCATTTTAATCTCCAATCATGGTATTAATAATTTTGTGACTTCCAATTCGGCTTCGTCAGGCCCGAAACGGTTTATTTTTTATTTGTGTGGAATTTAACGAAAAAAAAATGGTTTTGAATAAAAAATCATTTCTCAAAATGGTCGGCATCACGGTCTAAGTGAAATAGCGTGGAATGTCCCATATATATATATATATATATATATATATATATATATATATATATATATATATATATATACCCCGACCGCTCCCGAACCCGGACTGCCTATCCACCGGTTTTGGTTATATTGCATATGTCATATTAAATATATTTAATACAATCTTATATGAATATATCTAATGTACATATATAAACGTGAATAGAACATATATTTGATATGTATTTGATATACATGAAAACTATGTCTGTAGGAACGTTTAAGGCGAAGTAGAAGATCTACCACGTGACATATGAGTGCGAGAGAGATAGCTGAAATTTTCGAACAGAGATTTCCCAGAAATGAATAAAATTCAGGGCAAAAGGAAATCAACAAGCTCTACGTCAGGAAATTCTCCACAGCCTAATGCTTTGTTTTTCATAAAAAAATTAACCATCTATGAGAAAATTGGGTTGAAAAATTGTGAGGTTATGTTGAACTTGTACATGTCCTTAAGGGGCTATACCAATGTGACACTTTCAAAAACCTGATTTTTTAGCCTTTTTCTACAGTTTATGCTTTCGAAAATATCCTGTGAAAATTTCAAGGCCGTATCTTTAATAATTTTATCTTGCAAAAATCGATAGTTAAATCTTTAAACGCGTTTTTCTCGAAATGAGATTTTTCAAATTTGCTGGCATTGTAACTCAAAGAGCATTTATCCGCTTGACTTGAAATTTGAACTGAGTACTCTTGAATATATTTACTCTACAAAGACGTAGGATATTTTTGATTGGATGAAAATTGACGATTTGGCATTGAAAAAAACGACCATTTTATAGGCAAGAAAACAGACTTTTTTTTTCATAACTACGTCATTTTGTTAGATTTTGATATTTTTTCGAACGTCCTACGTCATTGTACAGGAAATCCCTTCCAGTTTAACGACATTTTTTTCCTTTCCGGTTTCAGCTACTCAATCGGCCGGAATCATGTCAGCAGTGGAGGAACTTTTTTTTGGCACTTCCGGAAGCAGCGCATAAGTCGCTTGGATCTCAATATTTTTCTATGAAAAAATTATGTAATATAGGTTAAATATAGCCAAATGTATTCTTAATTTTCCGAAACGTTTAACCGAGTACTTTTCTTCCAAAAAATTCCCGAAAATCACCCAAATTTTCAGCGTTCACACTGGTATAGCCCCTTAACATTGACGATACCTACGTTTAGGACACCTCCAAAATAACGAAAAATACATTGTTGTTGTGTATTAGAGAGTTCTATGTTTCGGATTGATTTGTGGATCCTCTTTTATCCCAATCTCTTCAATTAAAATTGCATTTAATTGAACGAATTATCGACGGTGTGCAAGTTCAGACGTTTCTGAATTATATTAATTCAGATTTTTCGAAATAGTGCAAACAGAAGAACTGCTAGGTGAACGCGGTTCGATCTCGAAGAAGCGAATTGAAAAATGTATATTTCTCCAAAATATCACCGCACGAATCGTTACTGAATATTGGGGAGAGCTTGGGAAAGAACCAGCAGTTTCATTGGCGGCATCCCATGTAGAGATTGACCATGGGGCCTGGGACGGGCCTTCACAGTTAGCCTTTCTAGAATATTGGGCCGTGAGTATTTACCAATGAGGTGCCTTTGTAGAAATGATAAGAACGGCCTGATATCGGCCAACAGAGCCAACAATTATTGGGCCAATTATTTAATTCATTGTAGCGCCAATGTTGGTGATTGCACTTGGCCCTATGTGGGCCCTCTTAAAGGGCCTATGTAGAAATTGACCACTGTCTCTATGATGGGCCTTCACAGTTCGTCTTTCTAGAAGTTCGTCTATCTAGAATATTGGGCCGTTAGTTTGTTTGGGTTTGTTCGGGTGCGGTATAAATATTTAACCTACATCGGGCCAAGATTAGCCCGAGATTGGTCCATATAGATACATATTTCATGGAATAACCCTGAAATAAATTGTGATTTGCTTATATGACAGGTTATAAAATTGGCATATTTTACTTACTTATGTTCGTTATTTACAAATGCCAATAATAGGCTAAGACTTGATTACAAAAACTGAACTACAAAATATGGACGATTAATATATGGCGTGCCAGTTATTTGCCTACTCTGGCACAATATACAGATAATGAATAACCCAAGGCTTAAATAAAATAAAAGCAGGTACGGCCTGACCCACTTAGCCAATAAAGGGCTTAGATTAATTGAATGTAATTTCCAGTATTTTAGCATTGCCAGTTTTAAAATTGGCAAATTTCGATGAACTATCACGGCTGTTTATTGGTTTTAAGAGATGGGCACGGATAGGTTTTAGTAATGGGCTGATATTGTGCCAGTTCTCAATTTATAACGGAACAATAATGGGCCAAGTTTGAAAATTGGCAAATATTGTTTATCTATCATGACTGTTTAATGAATTTAAAAGATGGGCCATGATAGGTTTTAACTATGGGCCGATATTGTGTCGGTTTTCAATTTAGAACGAGACAATAATGAGCCAATGTAATAGCCAATATTTTAGAATTGCCAGCTTTAGGATTGGCAAATTTAGTTTAACTATCACTGCTGTTTATTGATTTTGAAAGATGGGCCAGGATAATCTTTAGTAATGGGCTGATATTGTGCCGCTTCTCAATTTATAACGGGACAATAATGGGCCAATGTAATTGCTTGTATTTTAGCCATATCAGTTCCTAAATTGGCCAATATCGTTAAACCATTACGGCTATTTATTGGTTTTAAACGATGGACCGATATTGTGCCGGTTTGAAATTTATAACGGAACAATATTGGGCCAATGGAATTGCCAGTATTTTAGTATCCCCAGTTTTTAAATTGGCAAATTTAGTTTAACTATCACGGCTGTTTATTAGTTTTTAAAGATGACCGGTGCGATTGTCTAGTGGTTAGCGTGCTCGCCACTAAACCAGCGGACCGGGAGGTCCCGGGTTCGAATCCCGGTCGCGTACATATCGTCGTGAAATGTTTTTCTTCGGCATTTCGCGGCGAAATAAGATTAGTTCCACGACCGGGGGGCGAATTCGATGACCGGCTGTATTGGTATAGGTTTTCCGCAGTTTCCCTATACCCATGACAGAAAATGTCATGATGAATATAATACGGAGGGGGAAGTCGGCTGCGGCCGCAAGAGGGGGGAACAGAGAGAAAGATGGAGAAAAAAGGAGTAAACAGTAGAGGAAAGAACGGTCATAATGTGCGGAAGAATTAGGTAACAAACGCGAAAAGCGTGTACCTAAGGAAAAAACCAATAAAAAAAAAATAGTTTTTAAAGATGGGCCAGGGCAGGCTTTAGAGATGGGCCGATATTGTGTCAGTTTTCAGTTTAGAGCGGGACAGTAATGGGCCAATATTATTTCTCTTTCGTTGGCTTATACGACGGTCCCGATATTGGCCTGATCGTAACATTGGGCAACTCATGGCAACTACATGGGATATAACGAATGAAAAAACATAAAAAAACAATCAGCGTCGAAAAAAGAACGTCTTTCAAAGTTACAATTTCGCGGCATTGGGTTCGAAGACGAAAATGAAAAGAGCGAAAAAGCGTGTCGAATAGTAATACGGAAAAGTGAGAGAAGCCGGAACGTGTGTCTATGCGCGCGCGTCTTGTGGTCTCGTTCTTAAGCAAACAGGCTTATACGATAATTAACGCATTCTATCGAGGAGAATAATTATCTACAAGGTTCGTATAGTCATTGTGCCACCGCAGAGGGTGCCCCGACAGTATACGAAAGGCGCAGTGTTTATTTTTCTTTGAAACACACATGTGAATTGCAAGAAGCCACGGCAAGATAACAAGCGTTGATACAAAGATTGCTTTGAGGTAGTCGTTCAAATGTTTGTTCCCAAGCCTTAGCACGAGCGGCTCTTTATATGACTAACGCCGCTACCGAACTTCCATCGGCCACTGCAATTTATGATCGCTCAAACATAATAAAAGATCAAACGATCACCAGAATTTTCGATCATCTTGCGCAAACGTATATACGCTTGGCGGTGGTTCAAAAATCTTAAGCTCGCTCGTGTAAACGTAAATCAGGTTCGGACATATTTACAGACGAAAAGCAAACTACCATTTGACTGTGAGAAATTTCTAATTCAACACCACTGAAAAGTACTCGTGGCTTTTTTTGTATGCAGTGCGTAGAATTTCTGATGTAGGTACTGCGCGGTTAAGGGAGGTTTTTACTTTGTTGGGCCAAAAAAAAAGTTCATTAGGAAGAAGTTGGGCTATTTTACGATGATGGCTAAACAAATAAGCTATTTTTAATAATTTTTTTTTGAAAGCTGTTGCATGTATCGGCGCAAACTTTTTTCCCTTAAAGGTACACTCTTACAGAATAGAAAATAATGTTTTGTTGTTCCATATTTTGAAGGGGTTAGGCCACTCTAGAGGCCGAAAAAATAGGCTTTTAGGGGATTTTTTTTTCAGAAAAACTACAAAATAAATAGAGATTATAAAAAAGGGTGTTTATCATACATATCAGTGACGATATACGATAATTTTTTTGAAGCGATTAATTTCAAAATTGCGGCTGTGCAGCGTTTATCTCAAGACGGCAATTTTTAAGTTGGCTGGAAACATAACTCAGACAAATTTCAACCCATTCACTTGAAATGTTGAATATAACTTGAAAAATACATTGTCTATGGAAGTACGTAGGATGTTTTTTTTATATTGAATTCATTCGTTATTAACAATTATCTGACGATTTTTTAGGCAAATTTTTGACTTTCCAAAAATTTGCCTAAAAAATCGTTAATAACAAATAAACTATGCAATAAAAAAATATCTACGTACTTCCATAGACAATGTATTTTTCAAAATATATTCAACATTTCAAGTGAATTGGATGAAAATAGTCTGAGTTACGTTTCCGGCCAAAATAAAAAATGCAGTTTTGAGATAAACGCTGTACAGCCGCCATTTTGTAATTAATCGCTTCAAAAAAAATTATTGTATACAGTCACTGGTATGTATGATAAACACCCTTTTACTAATCTCAAATTATTTTGTAGTTTTTCTGAAAAAAAAATCGCCAAAAAATCAATTTTTTAGGCTTCTAGAGTGGCCTAAGGCCTTAAATGTATATTTATTTAACAATTTATAATCGTGTAAAGGCATGAAAAAAGTATGTTGGTTGCATTGATGATTTGCGCTGTCCAGGTAATAGAAAACAAAAAAATCAACAAGATTCTTAATCTGTACGAGTGTCGCTATCGCCCGAACTAGGATTATTATTTTATTTTGCAAAATAACAAAATGGCGTCTTTTTTAGCAAAAGTGCTCGAAAAACACGTTTTTTTCGTCATAATTCGGGGGAAAGTATAAGTTAAAAATTGATATTTTTTAATCATCCTAGTTCGGGCGATAGCTATACATATGCTGAATATGCAGTCAAAGCTTTGGCCCGATTGGTAGAGCCGTGTTTCCGAAATCACCAACGCCAGGTGAAAAAAGTCGTTTTGAGTAAAACGTGTTTAAAGTTGACTATACTATATTATACAATATTAACCGGTAGACCGTCCTTTTACTCACACAGTAAAAAGAGGCACTACTACTGTATAGGAAACGTATCGAAGAATACGTGTATATGTGTATACTCAGGTATAAATTCAAAACAGTTGGCACGTGCGCGCGGCGGGCAGCCGTGCTAGAGCGCGCGCACCAAGCGGTTCTTAAAGTGCAGTACTGAGTCGACAAAGTGAAAATCAACCTTACCAGCAATGGGATATGATTTCTATGATGGAAGAGTTGTAAATGCAAAAAAAGAAAAATTTGATTCTTTTATCCCTCCACAGTAGAATAGCCCCTTAAGGAAGATGTACTCTATGGTACTGGCATAGCAAATTAGGTGTAAGTATGAAACGTTTCATTTTATTCGCACGTAAACTTCAGTTTAACTGCAAACCCCCTTTTCTTGAAACCACGTTTTCCAAGTTTTCGGACGTGCTCCTACACGCCCTAGATGAGCAATCGTTATAAAATTTGGCAGGCACGTGCACAACAAGCGTCTCTATTAGTTGAACTAGAATTGTCTAAAAATATTTAAACGTTTTTATTTTATGAACAAAAAACTGCAAAAATTTTTGGTAAAAAACTAAACTTCCCATTTGACGGCTCAATATTTTTTTATTTTTCAATTTTTCTTCTTGATTCCAGTTCGACTTATACACAGTATTGTACGAAGTAAAAAATGTGTTAGACATTTTTGCTTCAGATCACCTGTTCAGGACCTAGGACTTCCGCAAGCGAAGAACATCAACATTAACGGCGGGGTAAAGTTAATTCGGCGAAAAAAAGGCATGTTTTTAAGATTTTTTTTTGGCGTAACGAATAGTGTTCGTTTATTGAAAAATTTACATATAATAAAGTAACATTTGAACAACATTCTCCTAAATTTGCATTGCAAAATATTCAAAATTGAGCGAGTGAAAATTAAACCCCGGAGGCGCCTCGAAAAAAAGTTGGTTTGCGGTGTGCACCATAACTCGCAACAGAATCATTTGAAACAAAAAAATCAAAATGCATTTGTTGAAGGAGATGTTTCTCGAGGTAATGACGGGAGGATTTTTTTTTTCGATGTTTCGATTTTTCGTAGCACTTGGGAGCCAAAAACCCGATTTTCGCTAAAAAAAATCGGCTAATTTGTTGTTGAAAAATTAGTAATTATTTTTAAAAAAACAAAAAAGCTCTCGGCAATACCTGGTGAATTATGTGAAGAAGTACTGTGCAAAATTTCAAAGCGATTGGTCCAGTAGATTTTGAGTTATCGTGCACACGGACTTCAAATATGACAAGTCTCAGAAAAACGGTTTGAAAAACGCAGAAGAGTTTGGTCGCTTAGCGCTCATTGCACATAAGTTTGAGAACACTTCTCGATTGCATAAAAATCTGAGAAAATTCATGCATATTAAAGTTACTCAAAAGATTAATTTTGCATAATAATAATTCCAAAATGTTATTAACAAAATGATGAAAAAAAAAATTAGTCAACAAATTTCCACGCAACCCAATTTTTTTTCGTGATTCGTTCATTTTTCTGAATACGTATGAATTTTTTCAGATTTTTCAATTATCTTTGAAATTTTAGAAATTCAAAATAAAACTCGATAATTTTCTTATACTCACTCAAAGTAGTCGATGCCAGGTCCGTAGAGCAAAAGGCTTCCATAAAGATGATCGAGAGCATCTTTTTGCGTTTGTCTACACAAAACTCTTTCTTCTTTACTGTCGTGCACCGCTTGCTCCTCTGCTCTACTAATTCGCAAATCGTCAACTTGTCGGGCCCGGAACAGGCCCGTTTATCAAGAAATTTATTCGGGGTCGAAAAATACAATAGCACGCCGCGCAGCTGCCGCCCAGGTGTAAAACCCGGCATGGAGCAATAGACGCTCAAATACTCATAACTTCGTCAATTTTACTCCGATCGACTTGAAATTTTAACACAATATTCTTGATATATTATGCATTCATTTAAAAAATTAAACAAAAATGAAAAAAAAAAATTTAATACTTTACCCAGCCCTTAAGAATTTCAACATTCTAGGATATTATTATATAATTTTTTCGTTCTTATATGATATTTTGCTTATATGATACGCATGATATTTTCAAGGATAATATAGAATATATATAGAAGGATTTTATATGGCCATTTCCGTATGACATATTTACATATTTATCAATATATTAATATAAAAACCTACATTTTAATTTCATATAATTTGTCAGTTCCCGCACGCAGTCACATGAGGTTCTCAAGGATTGTATAAAATCTATGAACATTTCATACATCCATTTCCGTATAACATCTTTACAGATTCACTTCTGTACAATTTTGATAAAAACTTCATTAAAAAATTTCACCTTGGATACCTGTCTCCTCCCACTACGAGTACCGTGTTTTGTCAAACCTCAAAAAATATTATCACGTTCAATAAAGACCGCTGAGTAAACATACCAAATTTCAACATTCTATATTCAATATTTGTCGCAAAAAAAATTGGTGAAAATCGATTTTTTTTGGTTTAACAAAGTATAAACCTCCCTTAAATTATTATTACCAATATACGAAAAACAAAAATATTACAAAATCTGTACAGTCGCGAGTCGAAAAAATGTCGACTGTAATTTGTAAGGAATATTCCTGTTCGATCCAACAGTTCATTATTTCGCACTATTTCATTCATCAGCGGAACTATCGTAGCTAGTGGAAAAAGAATCGGAGGCGGTTGTGAAACCATTGGCCTTCTATCAGCGTTGCTACAGCCTGACAGTTTTTTTTTAAACGGTGCATATATTGGCTTCCCTCTCGCCGCCCGACTGTTTTTACTTCCCCGGCTACGTTTGCATCCAATTTGTCAAGTTTTCGTTCCATTGGTTTGTTAGAAGCACTTCAATCGGACTCTACATTCCGAGACCCTAAAATTTATTGGGTCGAGCGTTCCACTGACGAATGTTAAAGAATACTGATTTTTTTTTTTTTTGGACGCATGCACGATTATAGTCGATGCTCGATGTGCCCTGAGATCCACTACGTATTTTTTCGAATAAAAGATTAAATTAACTTCTAGGCAATTTAGTGCATTTTTTAAATGGAAAATCGTGAATGAAGCCTCAGCTAATACGTGGTGCAGACTTTTGAATGAGATGTCATTCACTGCAAATTCACGATTTTTCATTTAGTCCAGTCGAGATAGGTCTAAAATTCGATTAACCTGGAATTAATTCCGGGCTCCGATTTTCTTTTTTTATACTTAGGGGGGGGGGGGGTTGTTGGTAGTGTAAATCTCGATTTTCGGGAAAATCCCCCTGGTGCGTTTGCATCTTGATTTGAAGAGGGATTTTTTGTTTTTCGAATAACTCGCTTAATTTCAACCTTAGAGTGAAAATGATCATTTCAAAAGTTGTGGGAAATGTAATTCCCCACAAGTTTGGTGATTATAGTTTTTACCCTTGGATCGAAATTTATAGAGTTACACTGCAAATAGGGGTAAAAAGTTCACCCATAAATTAAGTATAAGTCCGAAAATATTGATCCTAGGATAAAAATGGTATTGACCAAAGTTGTAGAAAAAAAAATGTCCTACCCGATTACTCCATAACATTTTTACAATAAACTTGATAATCAACGAAATAACTGAACATAAAAAAAAGTTCACCCCTAAATTAAGTATAAGTCCGAAAATATTGATCCGAGGGTAAAAATGCTAATAACCAAAGTTGGAGGAAATAAAATTTTCTATGTGATTTTTTCCTACCATATTTACAATAAACTTGATAATAAACGAGATAAGTTTTAAAAAAACGTTTTTTACCTCTTTTAGCAGTCTAACTCTATAAATATCGATCCTAGGGTAAAAATTATAATCACCAAACTTATGGAGAATTATATTTCCGACAACTTTGAATACAATCATTTTCACTCTAAGGTTGAAAATAAGCGAGTTATTCGAAAAGCAAAAAAAAATCCCTCTTCAAATCAAGATGGCGGCAAACACACCAGGGGGATTGTCCCGAAAATCGAGATTTACACTACCAACCACCCCCCCCCCCTAAGTATAAAAAAGAAAATCGAAGCCCGGAATTAATTCCAGGTGAAATCCTATTTCGACTGGACTAATTAGATATTGTGCTAAGTTGGCTAGATTTAGATACTCAATTTTTCGCTTCAAAAATGATGTAGTGGAACTTATGAACTGTTCGGGGTCCCACTTTTAGTAGGCATATCTACTCTTAACAAAGTTCAGTATCTTTTAGCATTAACAAAATCAGTCATTTTTTATTATTTTTTTGAAGGTGATAAAATAATCGCACCATTTAAAAATGTTGACATTATCTTATTACAACTTTCAAGTGTTAATTTTCTTTTCTTTAAAAAAAAAACAAAATGGCGGCGTTATAAGGTATTCCTTTAGGCATCTTTTGAAAAACTGCTCATGTTACAACTCAATAACTCAAAAAGTTATTGATCAATCTGGCTGCAATTTTGGGAGGTTTCTCACTATAACATTATTGGAAGGATATACTCATGAAAATATTTTTTAAAGTATAAAATTAAAAATTAAGTAGGCTTTGTAATCAAATTTTCATACTTTTGATCATTTTCTCGACAATTTTTATCGCAAAAAAGTACTTTATTTACGAGATAACCTTAAAACTTTAGGTATATCCTTCTAATAATGTTATAGTGAGAAACCTCCCAAAATTTCAGCCAGATCGATCAATAACTTTTTGAGCTATAACATGAGCAGTTTTTCAAAAGACTGTACCGTATAACGCAGCCACTTTGTTTCGCTTAAAAAAATAATTTTTCTTAACACTTGAAAGTTGTAATAAGATAATGTCACTATTTTTAAATGATGCGATTGTCTTATCGCCTTTCAAAAAATTCATGAAAAAATACTTATTTTCGGGTGTCTGAAGGGATTTCCCCCCCTTAATCGGCGAAACTCTCGGCTATTGTTAACGGCTTACGCTTAACTCTACGCGAAAAAAGAGGAATTTTCGTGGTTTTTTTAATGGGGAAGAGTATTCAGATTTGTAAAATGTATTTTTTTTAATGAAGAGTATGCCTTTGAGTCCCTTTTACAATTTTTGTATTGAGAAATATCTACAAATGTGGTAGTACAGTGGTTTGTGCAGATTGTGAAATTATCTAGTGCTTGGATAAAGGATTTAAAAAACTCTCATTACATAAAGAGCCGTGAAAGCCTTAAAACTAAGATTTAAAAAACTATTGATTCTTCAAAAAAATGGCCGCAGCAGAAATTGAAAGTATTGATTTGTTTGGGTTTAGTAAAAAGGTAAAAAAGTTTTAGTAAAAAGGTAAAAAAAAAGTTTATTTTCCTTGATAAAAAAAAACTATGAACTGAAAAAAATTCCTTCGTTCAAGCACGGCTATTTGATATGAAAAAGAAGCTTGTAAAATTTGCAGTTGATTGGTGCGGTGATTTTTGAGATACGGTCACCGATTTTGAAAAAGTCATTTTGAGAAAAACGCGTTCAAAATTCGCCGTCTCAAGGAATCTACGTACACCCATAATTCTTTTAATTGTTAACGGATCGACGTGAAATTTTCACAGAATATTTGCAAAATGTTATATTTCGAGAATCCGTAGAAAACCAAAAATCGATAGTATCGAAAATTTCAACTACGCGTAAGCCCTTAATATATGGAATTCATACTTTCGAGATCACTTTACGTTTCGAATTCGTCCTACAAATAATGTTTTTATTTCGAAAATAAATGGCTTGAATTGATTGAGATTTTAGTAAACCGAACCGTAAACAACTTAAGCGTGTTGTTGATCAATCACAGCTTTCTATTTTGGCAATTTGACTTGTGACTTGTAGAAGTACTCAAACAGTTTTGATTCATACAAGTATTTCTTTTACATTTTTATTATGAAAAGATTCACGCTCCTTCTGCCTAATTTATACCTATTTTCGGAATTTTGCGAAATCATAAGAAAAATATGGTTTTACATGTTTATTACACGTATATCTGAATTACCGGCGTGGGCTCGTCTTGCACATTTCCGGCCTCATCCGTGGCGCGCGATCTTACATCTTCTCCAACCCTTTGACGAGCTTCGACTTTCCTTAGATACTTACTCTCGTTTGTCAAGTGTAAATCATACGCGCAAAAATGCATGTGCATAAATGATCGGTATTTTTTATTTTTTTAAATTTGATTTTGATTACCATGTGCATAAATTATCTGTAAAAAAAAAATGTTGTCAATATATGCGTAATTTTTTTAACCGCGTCTAGAAAAGTACCTTCGAAAATCGGCGAAATCGCGTATACAAGGCCTTAAGGGCGGGGTAAAGTATTTAATTTTTTTTTCATTTTTTAAAAAAATTTTAAATGAATGCATAATATATCAAGAATATTGTGTTAAAATTTCAAGTCGATCGGAGTAAAATTGACGAAGTTATGAGTATTTGAGCGTCTATTGCTCCATGCCGGGTTTTATACCTGGGCGGCAGCTGCGCGGTGCGCTATTGTATTTTTCGACCCCGAATAAATTTCTTGATAAACGGGCCTGTTCCGGGCCCGACAAGTTGACGATTTGCGAATTAGTAGAGCAGAGGAGCAAGCGGTGCACGACAGTAAAGAAGAAAGAGTTTTGCGTAGACAAACGCAAAAAGATGGACTCGATTATCTTGATGGAAGCCTTTTGCTCTACGGACCTGGCATCGACGACTTTGAGTGAGTATAAGAAAATTATCGAGTTTTATTTTGAATTTCTAAAATTTCAAAGATAATTGAAAAATCTGAAAAAATTCATACGTATTCAGAAAAATGAACGAATCACGAAAAAAAATTGGGTTGCGGGGAAATTTGTTGACTAATTTTTTTTTCATCACTTTGTTAATAACATTTTGGAATTATGATTATGCAAAATTAATCTTTTGAGTACCTTTAATATGCATGAATCTTCTCAAATTTTTATGCAATCGAGAAGTGTTCTCAAACTTATGTGCAATGAGCGCTACCCGAGCAGAAATTTGTTCAGGGTGAAATCCGGACCGGATCAGGCTGCCACAATAGCAAATCCGGGCCGGATCAGGCAAATTTAGTCCGGCCCTGATCAGGGATGTAACGCTTTTGCATATTCAGGTCCGGATCAGGCACCTTATCAGGCTCTGATCAGGCCCGGATCAAGCAACTTATCTGGCCCGGATCAGGCATCTTATCAGACCCGCGTCAGGCTCCGTATCCGGCTCGGATCAGGCACTATATCTGGCCCGGATCAGGCACCTTACCAGGCTCGGATTAGGCACTATATCTGGCTCGGATCAAGCAACTTATCTGGCTCGGATCAGGTGCCTCATCCAGCCTGAGACATGCGTGTCATCTGGCTCAATCATTTGATTAGTTTTTTGTTTAACAATAGATCAACATTTATTAAATTATTATCAAGTTTACTAACATTATTAAAAATATGAAAACATTTTTTTAAAGTTTAAGTTTTTATTTTATTTGACTTGATCGTTTAGTTTTTGTTCCGATTTTGGCGATGACCGTTCCCATCTTTCGCACTGTTTATGACCGCCGCTAGCCCATCCGAAATTTGTTTCTCTTTGATAGAACCTGCGTGGGGAGTACCATCATACTTTGTCAAGATTGCATCTGAAATATTTTGAATACATAGAAAAATTAGTAAATATGCATAGAAAAATCACATCTTTACATTAAGAGCATATATCAGTCGGACCTAGGGAGCGCCACCGCTCCCCCGTCGGGTACATATACACTATATACATTATATATATATACACTATATATATACACTATATATATACAAATGGTGCGAAAGTGACAAAGTGAGGTTAAGCTACGCCGCATAGTCTTCGCCCATCAAGTCGTATTTTATATATTATCACTGTTCATGTGTAGATAATCCACAGTATAATCGCAAATATACTTTACCTGAGATTTTGTATGCACTGCACTTTATTGAAGGGCTTGCCTTTCTTCGGGAGAAATTGATGAACCGAACGAGATGTGTCGATGTAGCTACGGCATCGCTGTTACGCTTTCTTCTACGTATATAATACGGGACTGGCTGCCCGTATTATATACAAAAGTTTTGATTCCATATAACAATAATACAAAAAAATTAAGATAAATATTTATTTATGATACAAAAGATTTTGAAACAAATTTTGACGACACGCACTTTCGGTTGATAACCATTGTTTTCATATATTTCGCGTGCCTGCGTGTGCAGCTGTCAAAATATTTCGTGAGGCTTCGCCGACAGAGGCGCTGTCTAGTCCAAGAGAGGAGAGGTTACGGAGTGACGAGCTTCATGCGAGATAAGGCTTCTATCCGGCGCAAATCAGGCGTGCCTGACTAGGGTGCCTTATCGATGCCTGATAAGGCTCCTATCCGGCGCAAATCATGCGTGCCTGATCAGGGCGCCTTATTGATGCCTGATAAGGCTCCTATCCGGCGCAAATCAGGCGTGCCTGATCAGGGCGTCTTATTAATGCCTGATCAGGCTCCTATCCGGCGCAAATCAGGCGTGCCTGATCAGGGCACCTTATTGATCCCTGCTTAGGCCCCTGCCTGGCGCAAATCAGGCGTGCCTGGTCAGGGCGCCTTATTGATCCCTGCCCAGGCCCATGTCTGGCTCAAATCAGGCGTGCCTGATCAGGGCTCCTTATTGATCCCTGATCCGGGCCTGATGGATCCTCAGGCAGCCTGATTAGATTTCTGCTCGGGTAAGTGACCAAACTCTTCTGCGTTTTTTAAACCGTTTTTCTGAGACTTGTCATATTTGAAGTCCATGTGCACGATAACTCAAAATCTACTGGACCAATCGCTTTGAAATTTTGCACAGTACTTCTTCACATAATTCACCAGGTATTGTCGAGAGCTTTTTTGTTTTTTTTTAATAATTACTAATTTTTCAACAACAAATTAGCCGATTTTTTTTAGCGAAAATCGGGTTTTTGGCTCCCAAATGCTACGAAAAATCGAAAAATCGAAAAAAAAATCCTCCCGTCATTACCTCGAGAAACATCTCCTTTAACAAATGCATTTTGATTTTTTTGTTTCAGATGATTCTGTTGCGAGTTATGGTGCACACCGCAAACCAACTTTTTTTCGAGGCGCCTCCGGGGTTTAATTTTCACTCGCTCAATTTTGAATATTTTGCAATGCAAATTTAGGAGAATGTTGTTCAAATGTTACTTTATTATATGTAAATTTTTCAATAAACGAACACTATTCGTTACGCCAAAAAAAAAATCTTAAAAACATGCCTTTTTTTCGCCGAATTAACTTTACCCCGCCCTTAAAAGAGTCTTCGAAAACGTCTTTTTAAATAATTTGCATAGCACGTTAAAGTGTTTTTAACGCATTTTTTATAACCTGAGAAAAGTTATAATTTCACGATTTTTTCAGCTTTTTCTTAATTCTCCCAGAAGAAAAATATATGCCAATGAAAATTTTTTATTGGTTTATTTGGTTCAGTCAAGAATGACAAGCCGCATCTTTCCCGCCGATTGGGGACTGCAGTGGACGCACATAGAATAGGCTGATAAATCTGCAGTCATGTATTGTTTCATGTTGAACATTTTTTTTATACATTTCAAATATACATGAAAAGATACCCTAATGTTAACTGGGCTCACTTATTTTTTTTCCTTCTAAAAAAAATCCCGAAAAAATTATTTTTTGGACCTTCCAATTCAGGCTCCCGCGTTAAGCAAGCGTCGAATTTCCAAGCCTAATTGGACCGAAAAATTCCGAATATAGCAGCAAAAGGAATGAACAAAAAAAAAAAATTGGCGTTCCTCAGTTAAAAAATATGCCGTTCGAATCGTTACCTTGATGTTTAATCGAACATGGAAGTTTATTGCGCGCACAAACGTCACAATCTATTGATCCACTCGTTGAGTATTCTCACGCACTTCAAATGACGATAACGTCTCTCACTGCCGTCACCATTAATTTATAATCCTTGGTACACTTTTTTGGCAGATTGAGGAAAAAAACCAGAAAGGTTCCCCCTTCGGATACGTCGATCATCGTAGTCATTAAACGTGATCAAAGTGCAGCCAGAATCGGGTTATTCACAAAAGACGTTAAATTTTGGCAACTTAAAAAAAAACTCGTGCAAATTCCGTTGGACTTTTCATTCGCATGTCCGTCAGCCAAAAAATGTTCAAACTGATCCAAAGTTTCTCGACCGAATTCGAAACTGATGCGGTCGAAAATTTTGTATTTAAGAGGGGCGTGTTTCGCGATCGGTGACTGAAGCCCCAATGAATATTATTCGCGAGAGCGCGAACGAACCTGCTCGCTACAATCGCGCCCCCGCAGACTCTTCGCCGCATTGACGCTATGTTTAGAGCTATGGGGAAGACTTGCGCAAATGTACGCGCGCAGACGCCGCGCGCTTTTCCAGCCCTTCCTTCCGTGCTTTTTTTTCCCTCCCGATATGCCCCCGCGATATTGCACGTCCGCGAGAATTCCTGCCTACGTGCCGTTCGGAAGTTCTTCCGGTCTCGAAAATTTCGGCAACGAAACCTTTTGGTTACGTGCTCAACCGACCACGACACGGAATCCACGGAGACATTGGATTTTTGATTCTGTTGGAACATTTCGTTATCGATCAAACTATAAAAAGAGGCATTTAGATTTCAAGCTCGTTGGAATTTTGAAAGAAAATATATGCTATTTTTCACGATCTTTTGGGGACACATTTCTTCATCATTTTTTCGACTTCCGGCGTGTTTTTTTTTTACTACGTTTGGCTGTTACATTGTTTTTATTTTTTATTTTTATTAATTCTTAAAAATGGCGGAGGTATGGCATTTCTAACCTTATTGTCTAAAATATGAACTGAAATGGTTTTTAAAACAAAAGGAAACGTATTTTTTTTATTGCAAAGTGTAGTATTTTTTTCGGAAAATTCAATCTTTTTGTTTCAAAGCGTACCATTTCATCGATTTTCGATATTTCTCACTTTTTCTTGGTTCATATTCTGCGTATGAGTGTTGAGGAAAGAAAAGTCTTCGGTAGTTTTTTTCTTTAGATTAATTCCACCGACTCTATCTGTCACGCCGTCTGACAACATCCGCCGCAACCAGTAAGACTTTCAACCCGAAAGAAAAAATATGCTGATTTTCATGATTTTTTTTAAAGGAAAGATTTCTTCATTATTTTTTAGACTTCGGACATGTTTTTTTTTACTACTTTTGGCTGTTTCATGGTATTTAATTTTTATAAATTAATCTTTAAAAATGGCCGAGGTATGGCACGGTCTTCTAAACTGCATTTTCAAAATTGACTCGACGTATAGCTAAAAACTAATCGACCGATTCCGATGAAATTTGGTATAAATCTTTCAAATTTTATTGCCTAAAATATTTTTGAAAATTAAAAAAAAAAGTATTTTTCATTGCAAAATGTAGTCATTCTTTTCGAAAAATTCAATCTTTTTGTTTCAAAGCGTACTATTTCATCGATTTTCAACATTTCTCACATTTTCTTGGTTCATATTCTGCCTATGAGTATTAAGGGAAGAAAAGTCTTCGTTGGTTTTTTTCATCAGATTAATCCCGCCGATCCTACGTGTCACGCCGTCTGACAACATCCGCCGCGACTCGTAAAACTTTCAACCCGAAAGAAAAAATATCCTGATTTTTATGATTTTTTTTAAGCAAAAATTTCTTCATCTTTTTTGAGACTTCGGGCGTATTTTTTTTACTACTTTGGGCTGTTACACGGTATTTTTAAAAATTGTATAATATTTAAAATAGTGGAGGTATGGCACGATCTTCGAAACTGCATTTTCAAAACTGGCGTGACGTATAGCTAAAACCTAATCGACCGATTCCGATGAAATTTGGTATGAATCTTTCTAATCTTATTGCCTAAAATATAACCTGAAATGTTTGTGAAAATAAAATAAAACTTATTTTTTATTGCACAATGTAGTAATTTTTTTTTTCGTGAAATTCAATCTTTTGTTTCAAAGCGTACTATTTCATCGATTTTCAACATTTCTCACATTTTCTTGGTTCATATTCTGCGTATGAGTGTTAATGAAAGAAAAGTCTTCGTTGGTTTTTTTCTTCAGATTAATCCCGCAGACGCTACGTGTCACGCCGTCTGACAACATCCTTCATAACCCGTTTAGAAGAGCGTGCCAAATCTCCATTATTTTTAAGGATTAATAAATGAATAAAAAATACCATGTAATATCCAAAAGTAATAATAAACCATACCCTAAGTCTGAAAAGTGGTAAAGAGTTCTTTCCTAAAAAAAAAAAATCATGAAAATCAGCAATTTTTTCCTCGCCTAAAGGTATCTCCCCACTTAAAGAACGGCAGCTTACTTGATGTTCAGCAATGATTCTTGAATAATTATCTTGATGTTGCTGTTTGCATGATCGGATCATTGGGATTGCTTGATAAGCTCGAGTACAAGAGATTGTTTCCTCGAGTACATTCATAAATAAACTTTTGCATTGAACCACCCGAATTGCTTAACTCTGCAGTTGGAATCAACGTTGTCTAAGATTTTGGAGTATTCAATTCCAAAATTACCAATTGGCTTTGGAAGCCCCAATTTCGAAATCGCGAATTGTGTTGGAAAACGTCAATTTCGAAAACATTTCAGAAACGAGTATCCGAAATAATTCGTTTAAACTGGCTGTCAAAGTTATAAGTTTAATGAGACGGTTGGGTAACCCAAGTAGAAAACAAATTAACTCATGGATCAAACGATTTGTTCATATCGTTGTAAATTTTCCACCCATTGTTTCTCCGCTCCGATGTTATGTTTCGTAGTATTTTCAAAAATTCAGAGTGTTTACTAAACTTCGGACAGTCCGCTCGTATTAGGCCCGACTATTATTAGTCTGCGTGCGATGATTCACTGGACTAGTCGAACTGAAGACAACGCTGAATGATATTTTCAAATAACTTATTTAATTTCGATAACGTGTACACATGGTCGTACATTTTGAAAACAGATCACACGCATTATCAAATTTTATTATTGTCCATGAATGTGTTCTAGACAAATTGGTCCATCATTTGACTGATCCATTACCATGAGAACTATCTCCACGCCTATTGACTCTGAGATAAGTTTGCGAATTGACGTTTTTGTTATTAAATAAAAGTATGTTCCGACATCGATAACTATCGATAATTGATATTGTAGTCGAAAATACGACAGACTAAATTATCATAATTACAAACCGTTTTAACTTATGTTCAAACATTAATTATTTAAAAGTAATTGCGGTAATTATTGTGTGTAAAAATGTGCCTGCCCGATAACATTATTCGGATTATTTTAGACAATTATTATCTTTAGAAAATAGTATAACTAATATTATAGAAAAAGTCCAAACACTCGAGAAAAAAAAATTATTGATCCTAAAAATGTTGGTTTTTTGTTTTAGAATACTTTCAATTGCCATTTCTTAACCCCCCCCCCCCCTCCCGCTGCATAATTCTATAAATAATATAAACTTTTTACGAACGATTTTTATCACTCGAACATTCTATAATAAATTATACAATAAATTATAATACAATAAAATATAATAAATTATACAATGTACAATAAATTGTACATTGTACTATAAATTAAATTAAACTGAATCATAAATTGTACAATAAATTATACAATTTATTACACAACATTGTATAATAAATTATACAATGTTCGAGTGATAAAAATCGTTCGTAAAAAGTCCCGACTAATTTTCTAGTGGTGCCCCGATCCGATATAATTACCATAACCGTAATAGCTTTGCTTTAAGATGCTCACTCAATGCTATTTTCATGAATTATTTTGCCGTTTTTAATTTAAAAAAAAAAGTTACAAGAATAGCGGAGCGAAGAGAGACGCCGCCGTGACGCCAGAACACGACGACACAATAATAAAAAATAGTGAGAAAGAACATTTTAATTTCGAATTTCTCCATTTCCGTATTACGACAAATGGCGTGTCCGGATGATTTAAAATGTCAGATATAATATTTCGAAAAATTTCTATTTTTCAAGTAATTTATGATTTTGGGAAATTTTAGACCGTCTCGGTTGAACGGCCTAGGTTATTAAAATTTTAACGCAGATGTACAACTCAATCGAGCGAAATTCCTAGAGCCCCGAGGTATCCTGGTTGAATGAATTAATCAGCGAATCAATTGTTACTCCGAAAAAGGAAGAGGCTATTTCTTCGTCCGTAGGCTTTCGTTGCTCCTCTGGCTATCCCCGAGGTCAGTGCACCATTGGCATTAACATCAACCATTAAGGAATCATCACAGTGTAAAATAAATAAATAAAATCTTACACAAACGTAAGTAGACAATTTATACGAAAATTCCGCACTCGAAACATTAAACACGTTTTTCTCGAAGTGTCGTTTTTCAAAACGCTGTACACTCTCAAAGGAACAATTTTCAAGCTATCCGTCTCAAATTTTGACACAACATTCTTCGCACCATTCTTTATCTTGCTTTAAAAGCTGTTTTTTGAATCTTCATATTTTTTAACGAAAAACTGTCAAAAAATAGGCTAAATTCGATACTTTTTTTCCAAAACGCCACCGTTTTGTCGATTTTGATGAAAAAAAACCTCCCGTTTTTCTCGAAATATCGTTTTTCAAAACAGTGTACACTCTCGAAGACAGAGTATTCAAGCTATCCGTCTCAAATTTTGACACAACATTCTTCACGCCATTCTTTATCTTCGTATGGAAGTTTTTTTTAATTTTCATATTTTTTTAACGAAAAACTGTCGAAAAAGTAGGCTAAATAAATCATAAAAACTTGTTAACCGGTTGAACTTTTTAACCTTTAAAACCGGTCCAAAAAACCTTTTTTTCAATCAAAATTGACAAAATGGCGGTGGTTTGGAAAAAAAGTATCGAATTTAGCGTATTTTATCGACAGTTTTTAAAATAGCCGCTTTCATACTGATTAATAATCTCTTTACCAATTTTCTTTCAGATAATATTTACGCCCACAACCGTGTAGACCGTGAGGACTCCTTTTTTTCTAAGACATTTTCCACCGTTAAAAAAAATGTAAAAAACGTTTAAACATTTATTTTCTGTCCTTCACGAGTGCTTTGATTTGGCATTAAAAAAAATCAGACTGACTTGCGTTATTTACCTTAACATTTCATCGAGTCAGCCACCGTACCCTCGCCAATCGCGTTTCATTTTCCAGCGGGAAACTTCCGCAAGCTTTTCCTTGCTATTTTTTCCCTCAGCGACTTTACCTTTTTTGCAATTTTAAAAATTAACATTGAAACATATTGGCAATTGCGGCTCATCAATCACAAATAAAGTTAACAAATGGGCGAATACGGCCATGTTTACACCGATTCGTCGTAATGTTCCATTTCCACAATGTATTTTGATGATGTGATAAACAATCGGCTCCGATAAATCCATGGATTAGTCTTTAAAAAGAAAAACTCGGAAAAATATTTACAAAACGAATGAGAAATAACGTTGCCACATTTTCCGTGTTTATGCACACCAGATCGATTTTTCCCGGGCTGTCTCGAGCGCCTCAGGTCAACTATATAGCAACGAAAGAATGCTCCATATATTACGCAACGAAATCCACCCTATTCGAATCCCCGACCGTTCTCTCTAACAGTCCCTTCGCTCGCTGCCCATCCTATACGTGTGGAACTCAAGACCTCGCGTATTTTGGAACTCTATCGGGCTCAAGGCCGTCGAGCATTAACCTACATTCCATATATATATATATATATATATATATTAGGGTGATTCGTTTCAGGGCAACTTTTTTTTTCGACCCAACGTGCCCGAAAACCTTTGGTTGGTACCCAAAAACAAACTTTCGTGAAAGGGGGGTGTTGTCAAAAAATATTTAGAGGTCGCGAATCAAAATTGAAGGTTTCCCATTTGATTAACATTGAAAAAAATGTTTTTCTCATTATTAGTGTTACCATTCCGTGAATTTTGATATCGCGATATTTTCCAAGCGGGTTCTCATAAAAAATATGATACTCCACAATAAAGTTCATTGAACCATGGCCATAAATTCAACCGTTTCAGCGGCATCATTATTTCAAGTGAATATTGTATGAAAATATCTATTCAAACGGCTGTAACGCCTAAGCTTTTAGATATATCGAAAAAAATTCAGATGAGAACTTTGTAGAGAAAGTAATTTTCTACAAAAAATTCTTATAAGCCGAGCCCGAAAATTCAACTCTTTCTCAGCTATAGGTGGATGAAGTAAAGTAAATAGATTTTTTTTAAACAAAAAGAAATCCATTATTGTTGTCTACAATTTCATGCAAAAATAATCCATTTCTTTTTAGTACACCCAATATATATATATATATATATATATATATATATATATATATATATATATATATATATATATATATATTCTCTCAAAATGACCTGACATTCAAATTTATTAATAAGCCGTATTATTTATTTGGAAAAGTGAGAATATTTTTATTTTAATATAAGGTACAAATATGGAGGTTATATGTGAAACACAATATCCGATAAATGACCGCCTCGTCCCTGTTTGCAAACGTTCACTCTTTTGACGAAATTTTCAAATCATTTTGTCATTATTGCGTACTAATTTCATTAATGGTGCGTCCAATTGCTTCCTTGAGCTCCGGAATGGTCTGTGGATCGTTGGCATACATTTTTCCTTTCAGAAAAGCCCCAAGAAAGAAGTCCCATGGCGTCAAATCGCACGATCTTGGTGGCCAATTCATATCGCCGCGGCGCGAGATAACACGACCATGAAACATCGTCTCCAATAACTATTCAGTAACAATGCAGCAAATAACAATTTCTATGCGTTGCTCAATCGTGTAATTCTCCATGACTAAACCTGAATACTTCCTGACGCCAGTTGTCAAAGATTAGTACTCTATGTTCGCCACAAAAAAGGTCCTTCGCGACATTGTTTATAACGTCTATAATTATTAATATTTTGCAATGACATTCGGTACACAACTTTGGTAATGTACATATTAATAAACGTCCGAACAATTTTTCAATTAGCTTCCTTATTCCGCCAACATTAATTTGTCTCAATAATCTTGATTTTCGACTCGTCACAGTAACTTAACCCCTTAAATATCGTAACGAGGGATAAGTAACCCAACAGAAAGCAGACAGCTCGCGAATTTGGAATATATGAGAAGCTGTATAACACTTTAACCCTACGTTGACACACTGCGTCATTTTGACCCGGACGAATTTGAAATAAAATCCTTACTTTCCTAAAATTGAAAGTTTTCAATCATTTTTTACAACAATTCAGTTTCACATTTTGCGAATTTCAATTATGCAGACATATTAAGAAATGTTTAAAGTGTATCCCTAATTTTTTCAATAAAAACCGATCGAAGGGTTGTTAACGAAGGGTGGATGAAGGATCCGGGTCAAATTGAGCCAGTGTGTCAAAATCGTGGCCAAATATAACTGTGTCAACGAAGGGTTAAGGTTCTCAAATTATCCAACATGGCACCGAACGCTCAGAAAAAGAAAAGGTCGTGACTTTTTTGATTCTTGATTTTTTTTTCAGAAAAACTACAAAATAAATCGAGATTACGAAAAAGGGTGTTTATCATACCGTTATCGTTTATCATATCAGTGACTGTATACGATCATGTTTTTTGCGCTATTAATTTCAAAATTGCGGCTGTGCAGCGTTTATCTCAAAACTCCATTTTGGCCGTAAACATAACTCAGACAATTTTCAACAGATTCACATGAAATGTTGAATATATCTTGATAAATACATTGTCTATGGAAGTACGTAGGATTTTTTTTATCTTGCATAATTCATTTGTTATTAACAATTATGTGACGATTTTTTAGGCAAATTTTTGGAAAGTGAAAAGTTTCGTCAGATCATTGTTAATAACAAATGAACGATGCAATATAAAAAACGTTCTTCCATGAACAATGTATTTTTCAAGATATATTCAACATTTCAAGTGAATCGGTTAAAAATTGTCTGAGCTATGTTTCCGGCCAACTTAAAAAATGCAGTTTTGAGAAAAATGATGCACAGCCGCCATTTTGAAATTAATCGTTTCAAAAAAAAATATTGTACACTGTCACTGATATGTATAATAAAAACCCTTTTTTGTAATCTCGATTTATTTTGTAGTTATTGTGAAAAAAAAATCCCCAAAAAGCCTATTTTTTCGGCCACTAGAGTGGCCCAAGGCCTTAAGACGGCTAAGGAAGAATGACACAGGGTGTCCTGTTATGAATAGATAATCCTGCAACTGTCGATAGGTCAGATCATGTCCCACGATATGCTAAAATTTCAGTTTAGTAACAGTCCCACGATTTGCGAGATAAAAATCATCTGCTTTTGGTTTTTCGCATGCTATTTCTACAAATGATAACTTTTTTTACCCGGCTTAAAAAAATACTCTTAGTCATTTGTTTTATATAGAAAAGTCCTCTCTTTAACCTTAAATGTTAAGGAAACTTTACGAAAAAAGATCTCATGCAGAATTTTCATTCAAACCAATTCGAACATCTGACTTTGTTAGCCTGCGGTGTAAAAAAATGTACTACGCATATCGTGCCAATTTCTTAAAAAAGTTGCTTAGTTATTATCGATTTATATCATTTGTAGAAATGGCATGTAAAAAACCAAAAACAGATCGTTTTTTTTTTAAATAACATCAGACCAAAATCTCGTAAACCGTGGCACTTTTGCTAAACTGACATTTCAGCATATTGTAGGACATGATCTGACCTATTGACAGTTCCCACATGAAAATAAAATATATAAAAAATATATCGAAAAATATATAAAACTTGTATTAAATATAATTGGTGCGATAAGTTGGATATGCCAATTATATTTTTGGGTAAGAGTAAAACCTATACGATATATAAATATGAAATCCATTTAAGATACATCTTAAATATATCAAACATACAAACTGAATGTATGTTTTATATATTTTAAATATGGTTGGTTAAGCAACTTGAGTAACAGATGACGTTGCAAATGAAAAACATCTTTAAGTCGGTATCTCGCGAAGACCTAGCCGCACTAGCCGGAATAAATGAACGGACAAAAAAAATTGAAGGTTATGTAATCTCGTAATTCTATTCGATTATCGCTCTCTATGCGAACGCAATTAAGTAATTGACCCGATAATGTTAGTTACTCTTGTAAATCCACACATTTCTCAATAAACTAACTCTGTGTATTGTACGATATGCAGACGATACGAAAGTTAATTTAACAAGTAGAACTAGCTCAGTGGGGAACGTCCCAGCTCATCATTCAGAGGTCCCGGGTTGGAAACCACCTTACGGCGTGTAAGCGTCTGATATAATATAAATTTGAACCATTAATATATTATATTTGAACCGCAAACACCATAATCGCAATTAATGACAAGGAAAAATATCGTAAAAGGGTGCAATGATGTAAATAACGTCATAACAAAATTTTTAAGAATATTTCAAGTTTAGTTTAAATATATTTCAAGTATATCTTAAATACACGTTGAATTTATTTCAATAACATTTAAAATGTAGTATGGACATATTTCAAGTATATTTTAAACGGAGTATGAACATATATCGTGTGTATTTTAGATGTAGTTTAAATACATTTAAAGTATATTTCAATTATAAGTCGAATACAGTTAAAGTACATTTGTAGTATATTTTGAGGGTAATTTAAGTACATTGTAAGTATATTTTCAATATAGTTCGAATATACGTAACCGCCTATCCAACGTATATATTTTTATATACATTCTGAAGCTCTATTTTGGCCGAAAACTTTGATATCGCGAATATATTTTTAATGCATTTCCCGTATATATTGCATATATCTAATCTATATCTAAGATGGATAATATATATCTGAAATATATTTTACATACATTTTTAATATATTGAAAAGTAGATTCTTACATATATTTTATTTCCGTGTGGGTTGCAGGATTATCCATTTATAACTGTCTGTCGAAAACGAGAATAAAATCGACACTTTTGTAGTATCGCGAAAACCCAATGTATAGTTGCCCTCGACGCGACTGAAAAACGTCTCGAATACAATTTGCAGAGAAGCCCTATCGCCTATTGGTGCATAGTGATGCACAAAATAAACATTGGATATCGGGGATGTATCGTGATAAGGAATCCTCCCTTAATTTTCGATTATATCTACGTCCGCTCGCACTTTGCCCGCACCCGGTCTACTATGCGTGCCGGCGTCGATTACGTCGAATATATATATTCGCTGACCTACTCACATATTTGAAACGCGCGATAATAACGCTCACGTTCGGTGAGTCAACCGTATACTTGCGATAAGGATAAGTTGTATGTAACATAAGTATTGTTTTTTTTTTAATTTGACTTCCTTACTTCCGCCGCATACCCTTGCGAGCTCCAACGTATTACCCTTCCCAATTGAACTCTTTCCCATCACGCCCTACGCGTACTTCGCTAACCTAACCTAACATTCCATCGCGTCCACAGTCGCCTTAATGTACTCCTTTCACGACCCCGAATATTTGTCAACTAACTACTGAGTCAAATTAAGTAATTAAGATTTGACTCTTATATGTAAATATACGTTTTATGCCTACATTTAAATGTATCATGGAATATCAATTTTATTCAGAGCCTCTGGAACGATCGGTTTCAAATAATCTCCCGAGAGTTTATGAAAAAATCCATAGTGTAGAATTTATGGTACTATTTATGTACACATTCTCAGCAAATTTTATATCGAAGTCTATATATATAAATGTCATGTAGAGGTTTTTTTATCAAGAGCGTCGTCAGCTAATGGCCCGGGGAGGGGGGCATCGGAGAAATACGATGGGGGAAATATGAATTGTAGACATTTTAGACTGTTATACAGGGTGTCCCGCAACTGATGGTAGACCCTGAAATGGGAGGTTGGGGGTGAAATTCTGAACCGATTAATACCCGTGCAGAAATTTTGACCGGGATACCCTATGTCCGATCAAATCCCGATCAGGATTTGTCATGGATTCCCCAAAACCGGATCCCGGTTAGAATCCCACTTGCATCAGTATCGGCATATGTACGACGGCGATGGCATCATTTTAAAAATTTTGGCGCCACGTGTATTATGTATTACTATGGAATTCCTATCTATAGATAGGAATTTCTGTCTATAGATTCCTATCTATAAAATTCCTATCTATATATAGGAATTACATAGTAATACCGAAAATACACGTGATGCCAAAATTTTCAAAATTATGCCATCGTCGTCGTACATATTCCGATACTGATGCAAGTTGGATTCTAACCGGGATACCGGTTTTGGGGAATAAGTCTCTGTTTATACCCACCGACATGTCGGTGGGTATAAACATGTATTTAAGACAAATTAAAATCAAATTCACAATGATTAGATTAAAATTTACACCAACCGTGAGTTCTTACGTATTTCGAGAGAAAACGTTTCGTCGAGGCAAAGAAATTTTTGCAAAAAAAGTTGTGAGTTTCAAATATTACATTATAAATATGAAAAAAATCACAAAATGAGTTATGAATTTCCTCAAGTTGAAGAAAATAAAAATCGAATTCGCGACAGTTATATTAAAATTTACACCACAAGTGTAAACGTATTTTGAGAGAAAACATTGTGTTGAGGCAAAGAAATGTTCGCACAAAAAGTTATGTGCAAAAATTTCTTTGCCTCGAGGCAATGTTTTCTCTCAAAATACGTACGAACTCACTTTTGGTACAAATTTTAATCTAATCATTTTGAATTTGATTTTAATTTGTCTTAAATACGAAAAAAATCACAACTAATTTTGTGAATTTTTTTGTATTTATAATTTCTTGTCAATACATTTACATTCACAGATTTTGATGTGAATTTTTTTTATTTCACATCAAAATCTCGCGATGAGCGCGATCTGCCATTTGAATCTTTGGACAAATTTTTTTTTATTGATAGTTTAATGCACCAAAACATTATAAATGTTATTTATTTTTATAATAAATTTAACATGTCATAATTCCATTTTTGGCATTGTATTTCAGCCTGTATTCACCCTTGATCCTTCCCAGATTCCTCAATGATTCCATGGGGAATCTATTTAGAGTCATTAAAGGATCCGGTTCTGGATCCCTAATGGAATCCAGTTTACGGATTTTACATTTAGTCTTCGAATCTGATCCGATATCGGACTAGATCCCGACTGGGAGCCCGGGATACAAGTCAGAATCCAGCTGTATCCCTGCCAAAATTTCTGCACGGGTATAAGTATGTATGGGTCTCAGATCAACCACTGAATTGGTTCGCGCAATCAGGTGCGCGCGGATTTAAAAATTAATAATAATTCAGGGGTTGATCTGAGACTCATACATACTTATATAAATCGACTCAGAATTTCACCCCCCACCCCCCATTTCAAGGACTATTATCAGTTCTGGGACACCCTGTATACATTTTTTCGAATCTCTAGGGGGGCGACGGCCTCTCGCTGCCGCCCCTTGGCGACGCCCTTGATTTTTACACAATTTTTCAGTTCTTGTACGCAGTCGCGTGAGATTCTCAAGCAGTATGGAGAATATATGGGGATTTTATATAAACATTTTCGTACATCTTCGTAAAAATTGTTCTATATATTTTTCATGAAAACATTCAAAAAATCACGTGGCATTGTATATCCCATGAAAAAAAAAGTCGTGTAGTCTCATATGTAGAACGGATTTCAACTTACTCCAAGTCGTTCATCCTCCGTCGATACTTCCAACCATTTGATCCTTGATTCCTTTTCGGAACTCGGATATTTAACAATTAACTGATTTTCGTCCATAATCAAGTGAAAATAAATCACACTAAACTGGTAAAGTTTCAAGCCAAGTTACCGAACTTTTAACGAAATATTACGACTCTTAAAATCGTCTCATTTATACGGCGCTTTATGGAGATGACACGCTGGCCACATTTTTGTATAATAATTTATACACTAAATAACTCTAAATGCCTGATATAAACTGTATACGCGTGTAAAAAATTCTAGAGGGTCCGTAGCGACAATAAAAATAGAGGGTCACCGAATGTTTAAGGAAATTATTAATGATAAAACTTGGAAAAATGTGACTAGCAGTAGAATTTTCGTAGCCGCGAGTTTTCAGAGAAAATGTCTAAATCTACTCAGTTAGTGCGATTTTTTATTCCAGTTTATCGTTGGGTATAATATTTTATTGTGAATAATTTTTATTAAGCGCCACCTTAATTGACCAATAGTTCAGAGGGGCCCTCCTTATGTCCCCACAAAATACGGTTCTCCGCGAAAAAAATACCTTAATGAAATGGATATAACATTCGACGAATTACGGTTTTTACAATTGGTTCAAGAAAATTGAGACATTTTTACAAATCGAAGATAATTTTGCTGAGATGGCAGAAAAAAATCGATACCAAGTGGCACATGGGGTCACCTGTGGGTAGGGTTGCCGTTTTGTGTTTCAGACGATTTCATAAGATAAAATAAAGGACCAAGGATGAAAATAAGGGACATCGTATTATTTTCAATAAAATGCTCTGTTATGGCATCAGGTGCGACATTTATAAATAAAAAGAGCAATTTTAATACGCAACATATGGTAGTCGTTGATCGAAGCCAATAGTAAATACTTAGTTATTTAATAATGAACAAAAGTGAAAAATACCTATCATAAAAACAAGTACAAAATTACTTTTTTTTGACAGTATGCTCGATATTTCTTTTTGCTACTTTAAGGGGAGGGTAGGGGTTTTGGCGTGAAAAAAACACTTTTTCGCGAATTTTTTTCATCTATATGGATAGAGTAAATTTATTGACACGGGTACACGAAAGTTCAAACTAATCTGAGGTATGTCATTTTTGGAACTACACCCAATGTCCGGATATTAAGGGGAGGGTAGGGGTTTCAGAGTGAAAAAAAACACTTTTTGCGATTTTTTGTCATCTGTATGGATAGAGTAAACTTATTGAAACCTTTTGTACATTGTTAAGTGTCATTTCAAGAACATTCCGTGAAATTTGTACGCGAAAATATCCACAAACAAGCCGCGGCCGCTGTTTTCTCGAAACCACTTTTTCAAAGTCCGTGTTCACTGCCATTTGAAAACTACATGACCGATTTATTTCAAACTTGGTACACATTTTCTACATATAAAATACCTCCCCCTAACGGTTAGTTTGAGATTTTTTTTCACATTGAAGGGGTTTTCCACCCCCAAAATGGCGGAATTTTTCGTGAAAAATAGCACATTTCACTTTACATGACCACCAAAAATTTAGAAATAAAAAAAAATTATCAAGAACGTTGGGGGGAGATATGATGATACTTTGGCGAAATTTTAATGGTACTTGATTTCAGATAATTTCTACCTGAGATACAGTGAACACCGCAAATCGTGTTTTTCCAAAGGCGTTCTTGGAAAAGTTTTATCACCGGCTTGTTTGTGGATATTTTCACATACAAACTTCACGGAATGTTCTTGAAATGACACTTAACAATGTACAAAAGGTTTCAATAAATTAACTCTATCCGTATTGATGAAAAAAATTTGCAAAAAATTGAAAAGTAGCCCCAAAAGTAAAACGTCATTTTGATTTTGGCACCAACATTGTTGCCGATTGCCAAGGGCAATGTTCGACCAGGGGAAGGGCTGGCGCGAACGATTGATCTTTTCCGAAGGTTGAAAACATTTTCGGAACATTCGCCGCAAACAAATGTCCCAATAATTCGGGCTTGTTAACAAACAAATTCACGCACTCACGAATTCAGGGTCACTCACTCTAAGGGCTCACGTGTCACTCCCTCATCGAGTACCGAACGAACGTTTTGAATTGCGCCTCGTAGCCTCGAAATCGTGCGTAGTGAATTATGATGAAAGCAACAAGGTATCGATCTTGGTGGAGGAATAACGAAGGGCAGGTTGGAGGCCGAGGGGGAGGCGGAGGGTGAGATGTTCCCCTATAGCGAAGGGTGAGAAAAGTGGGTCAAACTCCCAAATCTAAAAGTGCCGAAAAACCTGACCCAACTTCGAGTAGTGGTGGGGATCGAAATGTGTATACGCGAGGCAAGATTATTTCGCCGGGGGGAAAAAAAACACCGGGAGTCTCGATGTAGGTCACCGAGGGACCGAAGGAAGGACACGCGTTCACCTTGACCTATATAGGGATAGGGAGCTTATATGGTGACTGCGGCCATAGGAAGGGTCAAAAGTCAAAGTTGATACCATAAATCGGACGAACGGGCGATTTTACTTGGAGTGGGGGACATTATTTCTGCTGTAGACTGCAAAAAACATCCTTTTTCTCTCAAGTGTTCACACATAGTCGCTTGGGCGTTAATAGGCTAATATATATCTCTTCTTCAATTGATACACCTGATATACCAGCTGTTGTAGAGTTGACAATATTGCCCAGTTGAACGTTGAGTATTCAAAGTTCTTGTAGAGTTGAAGCATATTGCAAATGCCTCGTTGTGCAGTTGATACAAATCCGAATAAATACGTTGTAGAGATGATCATAAGGCTAGATCGTTGTAGAGATTCAAAATTGCAAACTTGAGACTCTTGTACAGTTGGTCGATTGCCGAGCTTGCACAGACGAGAGATAAGTCATTGTACAGTTGAAAAAAGGACTTGCAGCGTTGTAGAAATAAACATTGTACAAGTGAGACCCTTCCAAATTTTTGACAGAGCTTGTACCCTATATGTCCCGCACGTTCGCACCTCATGCATACATATACATTTTAAGGGGTCTTCTCACTTTAGACCCTAAAAAAGGCCATTTTCATGAACTTTTTATACGTTTATATTAAAGATCTTGATATAAAAGTTGTTGCACTTAATAAATACACTTTCGAAATACATTTTTTTTAAATTATTTATTTAAGTCACTATTTACAGACGAAAATGGTAGTTAAGAAAATGTCCTAAAAAATTGTAGGTCCACGCTGTTGATGAAATCTCGGAGATGGGTCATCCGAAACAAAAAAATCAAACCGTTTTAGATTCAATATGTTAATGGCTATAGCGCATATCATGCGATTTTTATATACGCAAAAATAACGAAATGGCGGACATTTTGCGAAAAATTGACCTAAATCGTAAAATTTAAATAAATTTAATTAAAAATTAAATTAAATAGAAATTAATCGCCGTTTTTTGGCCAAAAAATAGTAAATATCAAATTAAAAATAAAAAAATCCTTGATATGCGCTATAGCTATAGTTGTAAATAATGTGTGGGTAAAATTTCATAAGGATCCGTTCAGTAGTTACGAACGTTTTATCAACAAGCCGTCGAAAAACGTTGTTCCGAGAAAAACGGAGAAAAACGCGTTTTAAGGGCGGGGTAAAGTATTAAAATTTTTTTTTTCATTTTTTAAATGAATGCATAATATATCAAGAATATTGTGTTAAAATTTCAAGTCGATCGGAGTAAAATTGACGAAGTTATGAGTATTTGAGCGTCTATTGCTCCATGCCGGGTTTTATACCTGGGCGGCAGCTGCGCGGCGCGCTATTGTATTTTTCGACGTATTTTTCGACTATTTTTATTTGTATTTTACTA